>CM041783.1:5963251-6152313 GCA_023374045.1 Limonium bicolor
CAATACTGTAGCCCTGTACTACTTAGTACACCCATCTCAAATTCATTGTTTACAACCAAAAGAAGATAAAAGAAATGAAAGTAGATCTTCACATCTTCATCAATCTCGAGTACCTGCGTGTAGTAAAAATGGTGCCCCAAGGGGCTCAGCAAATTGCTGCGCATAAACTCCGCATATACCGCGTGCTAGCTAGGGCACGCCGACTATTTGACGTCCACTAAACATGCCATTCATTACTCATACATACATGCTCTTCATACAATATACATGCTATACAATTCATTACACAATCAAGGCAACATTACAAGTACACATCTTACTTACCTTCACAAGGTTAGCCAAATTATGCATCCGGGTTAATCAGAATGCTTACTCTTTTACTCATTACTTACTTCTTCATACTTACAATTACTTACTTCCTTTTTACTTTACTTACTCATTCTTACTTACTTACCTATACTCAAGTCAAGTCGTCGGGACCTCCGGCCTTGGGGACTACACCGTCCCACATCCGGGATTTACTTGACTCACTAATCCGGGATGCTACCCACTTAAGGGATTTGGGCCGCGGACCAGTTTAAGAGTCAGGAATTGGAGCCAACCTCTCGTGACTCCGCATCCTCACGCGTGGCCGAAACTATATCGGACTTCTACTCATTCCAATTTAATTACCATTTTAAGTTAGGATGGTTAGCTTGTTAGGAATAAGTTAGAAGTCCAAACACAATAAATAACGGTCACGGCACGATACAACATACATACACACATTCATATCATCCATACATTTCATGAAGTATACAAACTAAGAATTAAAGAAAATATACAACATCATACAACACTATATATTCACAAGTATGCATATTAACTCCGATTCGTGCATTCATCTTATTTGGTGATCAATTAGCACACAACACACAAATCAGAGTAACCAAGATAGCACCCGGGGCATGAGGAATCCATACCGTTCACCGTCGTACGTGGTTCCAAACGTGCTGCCGGTGTCACAAATCAAATCCTATTATGTACATACAATTGAATGATTAATCTAGCTATCATTACTTAACTCATACTTACTATGTCCTTGTACTTCTTACACTTACACTTTACTTACTTACTTTTCCTTTACTTAAGTTTCTATCTTCTTACTTAAGGTTTGCATGCTTACACACACATAGATTACATATATGTATGGGTATACATACATATATATATACAATTACTATTTAAATTAAATAATTTTTTTTTTTTGTCAGGACCGGACTTGCGACCGACCTTCGCAAGTCCGGTCCATTCCAGTAGGTTTCATCGGAAAATTTTGGTCCGACCGGACTTGCATGTCCGGTCGCAAGTCCGGTCGATTCCAGTAACATCATGCCGGGAAATTTTTCTGCTCGACCGGACTTGCAGGTCCGGTCGCAAGTCCGGTCGATTCCAGTAGCATACCGAGGGGAAATTTTTCTGCTCGACCGGACTTGCAAGTCCGGTCGCAAGTCCGGTCGATTCCAGTAGCATTTTGACGGGAAAATTTTCTGCTCGACCGGACTTGCAGGTCCGGTCGCAAGTCCGGTCGATCCCAGTGTTTGCATTTTTTTCTGTTTTCAGTCCTCTCTTTCACCCATTACTTCCCCATTGTTCCTACACTTAATCCTACATGTTTTAACACCATTTAAACCTCCTAATACACCTTAGTTCATTAATTAACTCCTTACACAATTTTATACTCATTCACTCATCTAATTTTCCAAGTTTCACTCAACACTCAACTAGTTTCTTCTCTAGTTACCTTATGCTACAGATTTTAACACTTACACTTCTCCTCTACATCTCCCTCTTCTAATGTCATTTTTAGCACCTCTAATACATTACAACTTCATTAACTATCTCTCCCAATCTTCCCTCTATCTATCTATCTCAAAATCTGTTGCAACATATATCTCTCACCTATGTCACCTAGTTTAATTCTCTAAGTGTTCTAATCCTAGGCAAATTTTGCCATAGTCTCCCCTATAATTTTATACTCTCACCACATGTTCTAGTACACATTTCAATTCTTATTTCACCTGTTTTCAACAATCAAAATACACAAGCTCCCATTTACAACACCAATACTAAAACAACACTAAAAACACTACAAAAATTCCTGCACTCAAGATACCATTCCCAATCTGTTTTAAATGAGTTTTACACATCTTTTAAAGCTTCCAAAATACTTATATTCTCCTACACATTACACTACTAATACATTACCATTTTTCAATACCAATTTTCATTACTAAAAATCTGTTACATATACCATTACAAGACTACACAAAGGTGAACATTCCTTACCTTGTTTTGCTTCTAGTTTCTTTCTTCTTCTTTATTCTCCTTCTTTCCTTCTCTACCGGTTTTGAAATCTCAATCCACTAACACTACAACCATTCACACACACCATTCAATACTATGAACTAACCCTAACCATTAATCAAGCTCTAATCTAGGTTTTAGGGTTTAGGAAATTTATTACCTTCCAAGAGCACAAGAGCTGTTTGGGATAGCTCAAGAACAAGATTTCTCACACCACCACAATGCCAAAATCGGCTGGACACACAAGAGACCAAACAAGGTTTAGTCTAAATTTTCGTTTTGCCATTTAGGCTAGAAAAAGATGGAGTTTTTGAAGATATTTTTACCTTAGGAGAACAAGGAGAAGGAGGGCCTTCTAATGGTGGTGTTGAAGCTTCAAATGGGGAATACCCTCAAAATCGAAAGTGGTTGTTTTTGGATTTTGGAAAGATGGAAATGTAGCTCTTGAGGAGAGGATTACAATGGTGGTGTTTTTATAATTTTTGGAAGAGTATTGAGGGAGTTACAAAGGAGAGAAGTGGAGATTTTTAGTTGTTCTTCTTGTTCACCATGGGAACCGATGGAGGTTGAAGAAGAGAGGAAAAAGAGAGAGTGAGGGAGGAGGGAATATGTGAGTGAGGAGAATGGGTAGGAGAGAGAATTGTGAGTGAGGGAAATAAAGTAAGTAGTGTTGTTTTATTATTTTGTTTGTTTGTGAGTAAAAGAAGTAAAGAGAGGTGTGAGGGGGGGGGGGGGCAAAAATCGGACACCCCACCGAACTCACTTGTGGGTTTTGCAATTTATTTGCAATATTGGACACATAGGTTTGTGTTTAATTATATTCCTACCCCACAATTTCCCGTTTTTGACAGTTTTTACTAATTTCTCGTTTTCTTGATTTTATTGGTCCTACAGCCTCACTAATATTTATTACTGAATATTTAGTTGCCTAAAACTGTTACGAGTCTATTTGACCCGCCTAAAGACACGTTTTCCCGGTTACCTCGAAAAACGTGCTTTAAGGTTCGGTAATGTTTTTAAACCGTTTTAAAGGTCCGTTTCCTTCGGGATTTGTTCCCTAATAATTATTTACACTTAATTAAGCTTCTAAATTACTTATTAGCCTAATTAATCACTATTTTTAATTACGGGGTATTTCAATCTACCTCCCTTAAGAAACTTTGCCCTCAAAGTTGCTCAAGGTTAATAGTTTTATAATTCTACTCAGGCAAACCAATTGTCCTAATGTGTCTTACTACACCTATGAGGTGTTTACTTCTTTCACACTGCAGCATACGCAATTCGAGTACAATACACAATTCACAATTCACATACACAATCCATCATTCTCATTCATACCATTCCACAATACAAAACACATCATTACCATCCACAAAACACATTACACCAATACACCATACATTACACATACACATCATTTATTACGCATTACACATACATACACATCCATACTAAGTTCACTTGCACTACATGTGCCATACAAAATGCAATGCTTACCCCGAAGCAATGCTAAAGCAAAGGGTTCTACCCCCCTTAAAAGGGGTACGACCCGTACCCGTATACTAAATACTAGACTCTCTAGTCTATGAATAACTGCGGGTATTTAGCCTTCATGGCATCTTCCAACTCCCATGTCGCTTCTTCGACATCATGGTTAGACCATAGGACCTTCACCATTCGTACAGACTTATGGCGAGTGTCTCTGGTCTTCCTATCAAGGATTCTCACTGGGGTTTCTACATATCGCATGTTTGGCTCAATGGATAAGTGCTCGGGCTCCAACACATGAGAAGGATCAGCCATATACTTCTTGAGTTGTGACACATGAAATACATCATGGACACGTCCCAAGTCCTCAGGTAATGCTAGCCTGTAGGCTACTGAACCAACTCTTTCAGTGATAGTGTACGGCCCTACAAACTTTGGGCTTAGCTTGCCCTTCTGACCAAAACGGAAGACACCCTTCATAGGTGAAACTCGCAAGAATACTTGGTCGCCCACGGCAAACTCAAGGTCGCGTCGTCTCACATCCGCATAGGATTTCTGTCTATCTTGGGCTGCCTTTATGTTAGCTCGGATTTGTTGCACTTCGGCTTGCACTTGCTCAAGGTATTCCGGTCCTATTATGACCGCTTCACTTGACTCATCCCAACACAAGGGTGTACGGCAAGGTGTACCGTATAGAGCTTGGAAAGGCGACATCTTAATCGAGGCGTGGTAACTATTATTATACGAGAACTCGATAAGGTGAAGCTTATCTAACCAACTCCCCTGAAAGTCCAAGGCACATGCCCGAAGCATGTCCTCCAGTGTCTGGATGGTCCTTTCTGTCTGACCGTCGGTCTGAGGATGGAAGGCGGTACTCAACTTCAGTTCTGTACCCAACGCTTCCCTTGTAGCTCTCCAGTATCTCGAAAGAAACCTGGTGTCGCGGTCAGATACTATGGTCTTAGGAACTCTGTGGTGTCTGATGATCTCCTTATCAAAAAGCTCTGCTAGCTTTACTACCTTCCAGGTGTCCTTCATCGGTATGAATCTGGCAACCTTGGTAAGGCGATCTACTACAACCCAGATCATGTTGAGTCCTCCCCTGGCAGGTGGGAGTCCTACAACAAAATCCATGGAGATATCATGAAATTTCCACTCCGGAATTGGCATTGATTGTACCATTCCGCCCAGTCTACGGTGTTCAAATTTTACCTTCTGGCATGTTAGGCATCCCAATACAAATTCCGTCACATCTGACTTCATTCCAGACCACCAGAAGTACCTCTTCATGTCTTTGTACATCTTGGAGGCTCCCGGATGGACTGATAATGTAGAACTATGTGACTCTCGCAGGATGCGATCCCTTAGCTCAGCATTGCTTCGGGGGACGCATAGCCTGCCATTCAACCGAATCAAACCATCTTCATGTAGCTTAAAATCGTACTTTTTCTTCTCAAATGTACCATTCTGGATCTTGTGTCTGATTTCGGTTAGGTAAGGGTCGCTCAACTGAGCGTCTCGCACCTCGTCAACCAAGCTAGAAGAAGCGAGTAGCGAATGGAGCGAGTGTGCTCGACGGCTCAGGGCGTCGGCTATAATGTTTGCCTTCCCTTCCTTATACTGCAGGTTGATGTCGTAGTCTGAGAGAAACTCCATCCACCTTCTCTGTCTCAAGTTGAGTTCTTTCTGAGTGAATACATACTGTAAGCTCTTATGATCGGAGTAGATGGTGATGCTTACCCCATAGAGATAGTGTCGCCATATCTTCAAGGCGAAGACAATGGCTCCTAACTCTAAGTCGTGAGTCGGGTAATTCTCCTCATGTTTCTTCAGCTGGCGGGAGGCATAAGCAACAACCTTGCCATGCTGCATGAGTACGCATCCCATTCCTTTGCCTGATGCGTCACAGTACACCTCAAATCCCTCTGTGCCCTCTGGAAGAGTAAGGACGGGCGCTGAGGTCAATGAGTCTTTCAGCTTCTGAAATGATAGCTCGCACTCGTCTGTCCATACAAACGGTGCATCTTTCTTCATCAATGTAGTCATGGGCTTGGCGACTTTCGAGAAGTCCCTTACAAATCTCCGGTAATAACCGGCTAGACCAAGAAAGCTCCTAATGTCGGTAACAGTCTTGGGTCTAGGCCATGATCGTACAGCTTCTACTTTAGAAGGGTCAACTGAGATACCTGCGCTCGAGATGACATGTCCAAGAAATGATACCTGATCAAGCCAGAACTCGCATTTGGAGAACTTCGCATAAAGCTGGTTCTCGCGCAGTGTCTCTAGCACTTTCCTCAAGTGGATTTCATGTTCCTCTGGTGATTTGGAATATACAAGGATGTCATCGATGAAGACCACAACCGAAGTGTCCAACTGCTCACTGAATAGTCGATTCATAAGATCCATGAATTTTGCCGGTGCGTTCGACAAACCGAATGGCATCACTGTGAATTCGTAGTGGCCATATCTGGTACGGAATGCCGTTTTCTCAATGTCTTGTTCCTTGATTGCAATCTGATGATACCCAGAACGGAGGTCAATCTTGGAGAAGACTGAGGCTCCTTTCAACTGGTCGAATAGGTCGTCGATGCGTGGTAGTGGGTATTTATTTTTGACTGTGACCGCATTCAGCTCGCGGTAGTCAATGCATAGTCGGAGGCTACCGTCCTTCTTCTTCACGAAGAGAACCGGTGCTCCCCAGGGTGATACGCTCGGGCGTATGAACCCTTTATCTAAATGATCTCTCAACTGCTCTTTCAATTCGGTCATCTCTGCTGGTGCCATGCGGTACGGTGCCCTAGCAATGGGACCGGTACCTGGCAATAGATCAATCTCAAATTCCACTGCTCTCGGTGGTGGCATGCCGGGTAGCTCCTTAGGGAATACATCGGGATACTCGGATACAATAGGTACTTCATCACTGAACTCTGGATCTCGCTCCAGGTCCTGTACATAACAAAGATACACTTCTTGGCCCTTCTGAGCTCCCGGTACATAGCCATGGCAGATATAAGGGTGGTCGAAGGCTCCTCGGTCTCTGGCGGTAAGATACGGTCACCCCAGAAGGACTCTTGAGCAGCAAACGGTGCTCGGCGCAGAGGATTCTACCCTTGTGCCGCTCCAACCAATTCATCCCAATGATTACGTCGAATCCCAATCCATTGAATTCGATGAAGGAAATGGGAAACGATTCGCCTTTGATTTGGATTGTGGCTGATTGATAATACTTGGTGCACTTTACTCGCTCCTTCGATAGAGTAACCATGAAGTTCGGTAGCTCATCCGCATCTAGCCTCAACCTCTTCACAAAGGATGGTGATACGAAAGTGTGAGAGGCGCCGGAATCGAACAATACATTGGCATCAATGCCATTTACTGGGAAGGTTCCCGTTAGGATAGTGCCGCTTCTGCCGGCTGTGCTTCGGTGAGGATGCTCAGGTTACCTTCGGTACCGAGTCCACAACCTATTGGATTCACAATTGGATAAGTATTGATGGTGGACACAATGGAATTAAATCAACACTGCTCTTTATTGATAAACCAACCATCATACATGTCGTGTCTCTAATACACGTTACTAAAAGATTACATGATACTAGGAATTTAATACTTTCTAAAGGTAAGGTTCAGGCGTCCTGGTTTCATGTGTGTGGCATTGATTATTGCCGGCGGTGCCGTATTCAACTTGATCTTGTTGATCCCGTGATACAGCATCCTAGAGTTTCCACCCATGATTAGGACATCTCCTGATCTCAATACCAGTTTCCGTGCGAGGTCCACACGCTTCTGCTCGCTATACAGGAATATGGCGTCATCACCAATGGACCAAGACACTACGGGCACTCCTTGTTCAAGAGATTCCGCTGTCTCGTCCTTGTCTTGGTGTAACCCAAGTCGTCTTCTTTTTCATAGAAGTTGACGATACAAAGGTCCGCTCAAGTGCGGGGATTGGTTCAGGTTCACATTGCTGTGCAAGTGCTACTGCTTGTGTGATGAGGGTCTGAAACTCTGGTGGTATTGTCGGTGGCGTCGCTCCATCTTGTGTTCGTGTCTCCTGGTATGTCTTGGTATAAGGATTCCAGTCCTTTCCCAAGCACATCATCTTCGCTTCATCTTCGCTCCACCGGGGAATTCGGGTGTGTAAAATCCACCTTGACCCGTTCCTAGCTCGTTGCAGCGTCGAATAATGAGGTTTGCACCTCGGGTGTCAGGTATCCCTTAATAAATCATACCTGGTCGGATGACCTGACACTGTTTGTTTGTAGTCGTTTGTGATGTCGATCTCTTCTTGATTCAAGGTTACCGGTATTGGGTAACAGATACTAAAGCTTCCTATGGTTACAAATTTCATCTACGTGAGTACTAGTTTTACACTACTTCATTTCATGCTCAATATACACTTCATTGATTTACTCATGCATTCACTCATACAATTACTCTACTACTACTAGGCATGCTATTTCAAGGATTAAAGGTTTAGGTGATTACCTTGGCCGGATTTCGAACCGGGCCCATCGCGGTCAATCACATGGAACAGGCTGCCTCTGAGGTGCGCCTCTCTGAGGGCCCCGGGATCCCTGTCCCTGAGGTGCCTGCTGGGCCGGTGCATCGCCAGATGCCACCTCCTTGCCCTCTCTCTGCTTATAGTTTTGAAAGTTTCCCTTCGCTTCCCCTCTCCGGACTTGTTAGCTGTGTGTCCCAGCTTCTGGCAGTTGTAGCATTTGATCTCCCTCCCGTAGCAATCCTTACCAGGATGGTCCTGGTTGCACTTTCTGCACACATAGGTGCGGCCGTCGGAGAAGGTTTTGGCGGCTCCGGAGCTAGAACCTGAGGTTAGAGGGTTAGCACATGTGTGCGTGGATATACTAGATACGATACTTATATGAATACGAATTGGAAGTAGAATTTACCCTTAGGAGGGTGTGATCTCAGTGGCTTAGCTGCCACCGGTGCAGAATAACCAAGCTGAAGGATCTCAGCTGGTTTGCCCTGCTCAGCATGGGCACTGCTCTCACTTGGGGACTTCTTCTGAGAAAAGAAGTTCCCTTTCTTCTTCTTCCAGCTTTTACCCTGGTTCTGCTCCTCAGTGCTGGTATTTTGTTATTGGCCTTGCGCTTCAGCGCGGTTTCTTCATCCCTCAGTTGGCAAGTGATCTCAACGCGAGAAGCCGCGTGATAACACTCCTGAAGTTTCAGGTATTAGCCGGGATTCTCATTTAAGGAAAGGATAAGGAAAAGATTCAAGAATTCAAGGAATTTAAGGAATTGACATGATACTAAGGGTTAACCGTTATTTACCTGAAGGGAGGTAAATCTAGTGTAGCCCATACCGTACCGAAGGCGATGGCTCAGACCGCCATAGAAGCGATCGACCAACACCTGGCCGGTGTATCCAAGATCAGGGAGACGGAGAATGGAGGTGAAGGTGCGGTAGTACTCATCCACAGACATCTTGTCTGTCATCTTTAAGGCGTCTAACTCTAGCCTTTTCTTCGTTTTGACATGTTCCGGATAGTACTTAGATCGGAGAAGTGAGGCGAAGGAATCCCAATCGAAGTGGGGTCGCTGACATGCTCGTGCTTGACCAGTTCCACCAATCCATTGCCGCATCCTTGAGTAGTAGGCGCTACTCTGACTCGAACTCCAGCAGGAGCTTCGAGTGTTTCAAAGCTCTCCATCTCGGAGATGTAGGCCTAGCTTAGCCGGATCACTCTCGCCCCTAAAGCAAGGAGGGCGGAGTTCCGCTACAGCTTTTACCCAATTAGCTTCTCTGGGTGAGGGGGAGGGATTGGCCCCGTTTGAGTTTGTTGGTTTGTTGGGATTGTTGTACCGCTTGGATTACTTGAGCATCTGTGCTACCGTGGCGGCGACGATCTCAGCTATCGTCTGCGCGCCGGTTCCATCTGAGGCTTCGCCTCTAGGTCGGCCTCGGCCTCGTCCTGACATCTGAATGTTTAACAGTTACATTAGGCTTGCAAGATAGGACTCAAAGGTCTTGGAATTTAAGCAAGGTATCGTTCATATGAACGTTAAGGGTATCCGTTGTTACAACGGTAGTTCCTAGTTAGGTTTCTAAGTATCCGTCTTAAGACGGTTGAAATCCTAACTCGGTAATCCCCTATGCTCGGTACTATGGACATCAGAGCGTAACTACGCTCTGATACCACTTTTTGTAACACCCCAACCGCTAATCCTATGCTTACCGTCTAATCGTCCTATTAATCCTACGAGTTCGCAGCGGAATTACTACATACTTACTACGGCGGGTGAAACAATGCCGCTAACCGCCCATACGGCTAGCTAGGCTACTAATACTTACAGTCACGGTCTGATGAACATAACGTACCGAGCTACTAAATTACTTACCAAAATAACATATGCCAAATCTTACATCCTGGATCACCGAGTATTTAAAGTATATTCATTACAATCTTTCAAGCTTACCAAAAGAATGAGTTTCTAAAGCTACTCATCTATACCAATGCTCCTTTCCCAATATCCAAAAAGGTGTACCCCATGGTACACCGGCTAATCAAAACTGTAGCCTGTACTACTTAGTACACCCATCTCAAATTCATTGTTTACAACCAAAAAGAAGATAAAAGAAATGAAAGTAGATCTTCACATCTTCATCAATCTCGAGTACCTGCGTGTAGTAAAAATGGTGCCCCAAGGGGCTCAGCAAAAGCTGCATAACTCCGCATATACCGCGTGCTAGCTAGGGCACGCCGACTATTTGACGTCCACTAAACATGCCATTCATTATTCATACATACATGCTCTTCATACAATATACATGCTATACAATTCATTACACAATCAAGGCAACATTACAAGTACACACTTACTTACCTTCACAAGGTTAGCCAAATTATGCATCCGGGTTAATCGGAATGCTTTACTCTTTTACTCATTACTTACTTCTTCTACTTACAATTACTTACTTCCTTTTTACTTTACTTACTCATTCTTACTTACTTACTTATACTCAAGTCAAGTCGTCGGGACCTCCGGCCTTGGGGACTACACCGTCCCACATCCGGGATTTACTTGACTCACTAATCCGGGATGCTACCCACTTAAGGGATTTGGGCCGCGGACCAGTTTAAGAGTCAGGAATTGGAGCCAACCTCTCGTGACTCCGCATCCTCACGCGTGGCCGAAACTATATCGGACTTCTACTCATTCCAATTTAATTACCATTTTAAGTTAGGATGGTTAGCTTGTTAGGAATAAGTTAGAAGTCCAAACACAATAAATAACGGTCACGGCACATACAACATACATACACACATTCATATCATCCATACATTTCATGAAGTATACAAACTAAGAATTAAAGAAATATACAACATCATACAACACTACATATTCACAAGTATGCATATTAACTCCGATTCGTGCATTTATCTTATTTGGTGATCAATTAGCACACAACACACAAATCAGAGTAACCAAGATAGCACCCGGGGCATGAGGAATCCATACCGTTCACCGTCGTACGTAATTCCAAACGTCCTTCCGGTCACAAATCAAATCCTATTATACATACAATTGAATGATTAATCTACTATCATTACTTAACTCATACTTACTATGTCCTTACTTCTTACACTTACCTTTACTTACTTACTTTTCCTTTACTTAAGTTTCTATCTTCTTACTTAAGGTTTGCATGCTTACACACATTACATATACATATATGTATGGGTATACATATACATATATATATACAATTACTATTTAAATTAAAATAATTTTTTTTTTTTTGTCAGGACCGGACTTGCGACCGACCTTGGCAAGTCCGGTCCATTCCAGTAGGTTTCATCGGGAAAATTTTTGGTCCGACCGGACTTGCATGTCCGGTCGCAAGTCCGGTCGATTCCAGTAACATTCTGCCGGGAAATTTTTCTGCTCGACCGGACTTGCAAGTCCGGTCGCAAGTCCGGTCGATTCCAGTAGCATACCGAGGGGAAATTTTTCTGCTCGACCGGACTTGCAAGTCCGGTCGCAAGTCCGGTCGATTCCAGTAGCATTTGACGGAAAATTTTCTGCTCGACCGGACTTGCAGGTCCGGTCGCAAGTCCGGTCGATCCCAGTGTTTGCATTTTAATTTCTGTTTTCAGTCCTCTCTTTCACCCATTACTTCCCCATTGTTCCTACACTTAATCCTACATGTTTTAACACCATTTAAACCTCCTAATACACCTTAGTTCATTAATTAACTCCTTACACAATTTTATACTCATTCACTCATCTAATTTTCCAAGTTTCACTCACACTCAACTAGTTTCTTCTCTAGTTACCTTATGCTACAGATTTTAACACTTACACTTCTCCTCTACATCTCCCTCTTCTAATGTCATTTTAGCACCTCTAATACATTACAACTTCATTAACTATCTCTCCCATCTTCCCTCTATCTATCTATCTCAAAATCTGTTGCAACATATATCTCTCACCTTAGTCACCTAGTTTAATTCTCTAAGTGTTCTAATCCTAGGCAAATTTTGCCATAGTCTCCCCTATAATTTTATACTCTCACCACATGTTCTAGTACACATTCAACTTATTTCACCTGTTTTCAACAATCAAAATACACAAGCTCCCATTTACAACCAATACTAAACAACACTAAAACACTACAAAATTCCTGCACTCAAGATACCATTCCCAATCTGTTTTAAATGAGTTTTACACATCTTTTAAAGCTTCCAAAATACTTATATTCTCCTACACATTACACTACTAATACATTACCATTTTTCAATACCAATTTTCATTACTAAAAATCTGTTACATATACCATTACAAGACTACACAAAGGTGAACATTCCTTACCTTGTTTTGCTTCTAGTTTCTTTCTTCTTCTTTCTTTCTCTTCCTTCCTTCTACCGGTTTTGAAATCTCAATCCACTAACACTACAACCATTCACATACACCATTCAATACTATGAACTAACCCTAACCATTAATCAAGCTCTAATCTAGGTTTTAGGGTTTAGGAAATTTATTACCTTCCAAGAGCACAAGAGCTGTTTGGGATAGCTCAAGAACAAGATTTCTCACACCACCACAATGCCAAAATCGGCTGGACACACAAGAGACCAAACAAGGTTTAGTCTAAATTTTCGTTTTGCCATTTAGGCTAGAAAAAGATGGAGTTTTTGAAGATATTTTTACCTTAGGAGAACAAGGAGAAGGAGGGCCTTCTAATGGTGGTGTTGAAGCTTCAAATAGGGAATACCCTCAAAATCGAAAGTGGTTGTTTTTGGATTTTGGAAAGATGGAAATGTAGCTCTTGAGGAGAGGATTACAATGGTGGTGTTTTTATAATTTTTGGAAGAGTATTGAGGGAGTTACAAAGGAGAGAAGTGGAGATTTTTAGTTATTCTTCTTGTTCACCATGGGAACCGATGGAGGTTGAAGAAGAGAGGAAAAAGAGAGAGTGAGGGAGGAGGGAATACGTGAGTGAGGAGAATGGGTAGGAGAGAGAATTGTGAGTGAGGGAAATAAAAAAAGTAGTGGTGTTGTTTTATTATTTTGTTTGTTTGTGTAAAGAGAGTAAAGAGAGGTGTGAGGGGGGGGGGGCAAAAATCGGACACCCCACCGAACTCACTTGTGGGTTTTGCAATTTATTTGCAATATTGGACACATAGGTTTGTGTTAATTATATTCCTACCCCACAATTTCCCGTTTTTGACAGTTTTTACTAATTTCTCGTTTTCTTGATTTTATTGGTCCTACAGCCTCACTAATATTTATTACTGAATATTTAGTTGCCTAAAACTGTTACGAGTCTATTTGACCCGCCTAAAGACACGTTTTCCCGTTTACCTCGAAAAACATGCTTTAAGGTTCGGTAATGTTTTTAAACCGTTTTAAAGGTCCGTTTCCTTCGGGATTTGATCCCTAATAATTATTTACACTTAATTAAGCTTCTAAATTACTTATTAGCCTAATTAATCACTATTTTTAATTACGGGGTATTTCATAACTCCTGAGGTCTGAGAATTGTTTAGTTCTCATGTTTGACCATACCTTATAAGTGTCAACCATTCTTGTAACACCCCAACCGCTAATCCTATGCTTTCCATCTAATCGTCCTATTAATCTTAAGAGTTCGCAGCGGAAATATTACATACTTACTACGGCGGGTGGTACAACGCCGCTAACCGCCCATACGGCTAGCTAGGCTTACCTTACTTACAGTCACAGTCTGATGAACATAATGTACCGAGCTACTAAATTACTTACCAAAATATCATATGCAAAATACTTACATCCAGGATCACCGAGTATTAAAGTATATTCGATTACATCATTTCTAAGTTCAAAAGAATGAGTTTCTAAGGCTACTCATCTATACCAATTCCCATTCTATCAAAATCCAAAAAGGTGTACCTCATGGTACACCGGCTATTCAAAAGCTATAACCATGTACTACTTAGTACACCCATCATAATTCACCATTTACAATCCAAATGGAAGATAAAGAAATAGAATTGAGTCTTCACATCTTCATCACTCTCGAGTACCTGCGTGTAGTAAAAATGGTGCCCCAAGGGGCTCAGCAAACGCTGCGTATAAACTCCGCATATACCGCGTGCTAGCTAGGGCACGCCGACTATTTGACGTCCACTATACATGCAGTTCATTATTTTCATACATACATGCTTTGCATTCAACATACATGCGATACATTTCATTACACAAATCAAGGCAACAATACCATAGCATACATCTCACTTACCTTCACAAGGTTAGCCAAATTATGCATCCGGGTTAATCGGAATGCTTTACTCTTTTACTCATTACTTACTTTTTCTTACTTACAATTACTTACTTTCATTTACTTTACTTACTCATTCTTACTTACTTACTTATACTCAAGTTAAGTCGTCGGGACCTCCGGCCCTGGGGACTACGCCGTCCCACCTCCGGGATTTACTTGACTCACCAATCCGGGATGCTACCCACTTAAGGGATTTGGGCCACGGATCAGTTTAAGAGTCAGGAATTGGAGCCAACCTCTCGTGACTCCGCATCCTCACGCGTGGCCGAAACTATATCGGACTTCTACTCATTCCAATTTAATTACCATTTTAAGTTAGGATGGTTAGCTTGTTAGGAATAAGTTAGAAGTCCAAACACAATAATAAACGGTCACAATACAATACATGTTACATACACACATTCATATTCATCCAAACATTTCATGAAATATACAAACTAAGATTTAAGAAAATGTTCACAACATACAACACTACATATTCACAAGTATACATATTAACTCTGATTCGTGCATTTATCTTATTTGGTGATCAATTAGCACACAACACACAAATCAGAGTAACCAAGATAGCATACGGGGCATGAGGAATCCATACCGTTCACCGTTGCACGTGATTCCAAACGTCCTTCGGTGTCACAAATCAATCCCTATTATATATATACCATTGAATGATTAATATCCCTATCATCAACTTAACTCCTACTTACTATGTCCTTACACTTCTTACACTACACTTTACTTACTTATTTTTCATTACTTAAGTTCACTTTCTTACTTAACTTTGGCATGCTTTCATACATGTACATATATATATATAGGTATATACATATATATATATTCATATTATTTAATTTAAATAATTTTTTTTTTTGACCGGACCGGACTTGCGACCGACCTTGCAAGTCCGGTCCATTCCAGTAGCTCAGATTACCGAAACTCCCCTGGCCGACCGAACTTGCAAGTCCGGTCGCAAGTTCGGTCCATTCCAGAAGGTTTCATCGGTGAATTTTTCTGGCTCGACCGAACTTGCATGTCCGGTCGCAAGTCCGGTCGATTCCAGTAGGTTACATCCGTGAACTTTTCTGGCTCGACCGAACTTGCATGTCCGGTCGCAAGTCCGGTCGATTCCAGTAGGTTACAGACGGGGAAATTTTCTGGTCCGACCGAACTTGCAAGTCCGGTCGCAAGTCCGGTCGATTCCAGTAGCTTTCTGATGGGAAAATTTTCTGCTCCGACCGAACTTGCAAGTCCGGTCGCAAGTCCGGTCGATTCCAGAAGCTTTCCCGTCTTTGTAAATCTGGGCTCGACCGAACTTGCAAGTCCGGTCGCAAGTTCGGTCCGACCCAGTATTTGCATTTTAATTTCTGTTTTCAGTCCTCTCTTTCACCCATTACTTCCCCATTGTTCCTACACTTATTCCCACATGTTATAACATTATTTAAACCTCCTAATACACCCTAGTTCATTTCCTAACTCCTTACACAATTCTATACTCATTCACTCCCATAATTTTTCAAGTTTCATACAACACTCACACTAGGTTCTTCTCTAGTTGCATTATGCTACAGATTTTAACACTAACACTCTCCATCTACAACTCCCTCTTCTAATGTCATTTCTAACACCTCTAATACACTACAACTACATTAACTATCTCTCCCCATCTTCCCTCTATCTATCTATCTCAAAATCTGTTACAACTTACATCATTCACCTAGTTTAAAGTTCACTAAGTGTTCTAATCCTAGATAAATTTTGCCATAACCTCCCCTATATTTTTACACTCTCACCACATATTCTAGTTCACATTTTGTTACCCATTTCACCTGTTTCAACAACCAAAACTATACAAGCTCTCATATACCAAACCCAATACTAAAACACTACAAAAATTTCCTGCACTCAACAACTCGATCCCAATCTGTTTGTAACAGTTTTTAAATTGTTTTCAAAGGTTCAAAATACTTGCATTCTCTTACACATTATACTACTAATGCATTATCATTTTACGATACACATTTTTATTTCTAAAAATCTGTTACACATACATATTCAAGACTACACAAAGGTGAGCATCCTTACCTTGATGTTTCACAAGCTTTTCCTTTCTTTCTCCTTCCTCTTTCCTTCCTCTTTCTCACCGGTTTGTAACCCAATTCTAACACTACAACCCATACATATACATATTTCAATACACCATACTAATATACAATGTAACCCTAACACTTAAGTAAGTTCTAGTATGGATTTTAGGGTTTAGAATTTATGTTACCTTTCAAGAGTGCAAATAAAGCTTGGAGTGGTTCAAGAACAATATTTCCAACTCCTTCAACAAGCCAAAATCGGCTAGAACACAAGAGACCAAACAAGGGTTTAGTCTAGATTTTCGTTTTGCCTTTGAGGCTAGAAAAAGATAGAGTTTTCAAAATATTTTTACCTTAGAAGAACAAGGAGAAGGAGGGCCTTCTAATGGTGGTGTTGAAGCTCCAAGTGGGGTATACCCATAGAAACGAAAATGGGTGTTTTCGAATTTTGGAAAGATGGCAACGTAGCCCTTGGTGAGAGGAACACAATGGTGTAGTTTTTACAATTTTTGGAGAAGGTTTGATGGAGTTTCAAGAGGAGAGAAGTGAGTTTTTGTGTGAGTTTTCTTATTTCTCCATGGTTGTCGATTTGGAGAAGGAGAAATAGAAGGGAGGAAGAAGATGGGTACGTGAGTGAGAGAATAGAGAGTAAGGGAATTGGAGAGAGAATGTGAGAGTAAATAAAGTAAGGTTACTTTATTATTTTTGTTTGTTTGTGAGTAAAAGGAGAGTAAAAAGAGAGTGTGTGGAGGGGGCCGAAATCGGACAGCCCACACAGACCATGAGGGTCTCAAAATTTTATTTACAAAGTTGGACACATAAGTTTGTGTTATTTATATTTCTACCCCACAACTTCCCGTTTTTGACAGTTTTTACTAATCTCTCGTTTTATTGATTTTATTGGTTCTAAAGCCTCACTAATATTTATTAATGATTATTTAGTTGACTAAAATTGTTACGAGTCTATTTGACCCGTTTAAAGACACGTTTTCCCGGTTACCTCGAAAAACGTGCTTTAAGGTTCGGTAATGCTTTTAATCTATTTTAAGGATCCATTTTCTTCGGGATTTGTTCCCTCGTGATTTTTTTACACTTAATTAAGCCTCTAAATTACTTATTAGCCTAATTAATCGCTATTTTTAATTACGGGGTATTTCAATCTACCCCCTTAAGAAACTTTGCCCTCAAAGTTGCTCAAGGTTAATGGTTTAAGTAATTCTACTCATTAGGCAAACCGATTGCACTAATGTGTCTTACTACCACCTATGAGGTGTTCACTTTATTCCACATTGCAAACATACATGGTTCAGCAACATGCACAATTCACATGCATACCATTCCACATTACGTGCTCCAACATTACCATTCACAATACACATTGCACATACATCATCCATCATACAACGTACAAATACATTCATACACTACACATTACACATACATACACATACCAATTCACTTACACTACATGTGCCATACAAAATCTATTACAATACCTACACACTAAGCAATGCTTACCCCGAAGCAATGCAAAAGCGAAAGGGCTCTACCCCCCTTAAAAGGGGTACGACCCGTACCCGTATTTCTAAATACTAGACTCTCTAGTCTATGAACAGCTGTGGGTACTTAGCCTTCATGGCATCTTCCAGCTCCCATGTCGCTTCTTCGACATCATGGTTTGACCATAGGACCTTCACCATTCGTATAGACTTATGGCGAGTGTCTCTGGTCTTCCTATCAAGGATTCTCACTGGGGTTTCGACATATCTCATGTATGGCTCAATGGATAAGTGCTCAGGCTCCAACACATGAGAAGGATCAGTAATATACTTCTTGAGTTGTGACACATGAAATACATCATGGACGCGCCCCAAGTCCTCAGGTAGTGCTAACCTGTAGGCTACGGATCCAACTCTTTCGGTGATAGTATACGGCCCTACAAACTTTGGGCTTAGCTTGCCCTTCTGACCAAAACGGAAGACACCCTTCATAGGTGAAACGCGCAGGAACACTTGGTCGCCCACGGTGAACTCAAGGTCGCGTCGCCTCATATCCGCATAGGATTTCTGTCTATCTTGGGCTGCCTTTATGTTAGCTCTAATCTGCTGCACTTCAGCTTGCACTTGCTCAAGATCCTCCGGTCCTATTATGACCGCTTCACTTGACTCATCCCAACACAAGGGTGTACGGCAAGGTCTACCGTATAGAGCTTGGAAATGCGACATCTTAATCAAGGCGTGATAACTATTATTATACGAGAACTCGATAAGATGAAGCTTATCTAACCAACTCCCCTGAAAGTCCAAGGCACATGCCCGAAGCATGTCCTCCAGTGTCTAGATGGTCCTTTCTGTCTGATCGTCGGTCTGAGGATGGAAGGCGGTACTCAACTTCAATTCTGTACCCAACGCTTCCCTTGTAGCTCTCCAGTATCTCGAAAGAAATCTGGTGTCGCGGTCAGATACTATAGTCTTAGGGACTCCGTGGTGTCTGATAATCTCCTTATCGAAAAGCTCAGCTAGCTTTACTACCTTCTAGGTGTCCTTCATCGGTATGAATCTGTCAACCTTGGTAAGGCGATCTACTACAACCCAGATCATGTTGAGTCCTCCCCTAGCAGGTGGGAGTCCTACAACAAAATCCATGGAGATATCATGAAATTTCCACTCCGGAACTGGCATAGATTGTACCATTCCGCCTGGTCTACGGTGTTCAAATTTTACCTTCTGGCATGTCAAGCATCTCAATACAAATTCCGTCACATCTGATTTCATTCCAGACCACCAGAAGTACCTCTTCATGTCCTTGTACATCTTGGAGGCTCCCGGATGGACTGACAATGCGGAACAGTGTGACTCTCGCAGGATGCGATCCCTTAGCTCAGCATTGCTTCGGGGACGCATAGCCTGCCATTCAACCGAATCAAACCATCTTCATGTAGCTTAAAATCATACTTTTTCCTCAAATGTACCATTCTCATCTTTGTCTGATTTCGGTTAGGTAAGGGTCGCTCAACTGAGCGTCTCGCACCTTGTCAACCAAGCTAGAAGAAGCGAGTAGCGAATGGAGCGAGTGTGCTCGACGGCTCAGGGCGTCGGCTACAACGTTTGCCTTCCCTTCCTTATACTGTAGATTAATGTCATAGTATGAGAGGAATTCCATCCATCTTCTTTGTCTCAAGTTGAGTTCTTTCTGAGTGAATACATACTGTAAGCTTTTATGGTCGGAGTAGATGGTGATGCTTACCCCATAGAGATAGTGTCGCCATATCTTCAAGGCGAAGACAATGACTCCTAACTCTAAGTCGTGAGTCGGGTAATTCTCCTTATGCTTTTTCAGCTGGCGGGAGGCATAAGCAACAACCTTGCCATGCTGCATGAGTACGCATCCCATTCCTTTGCCTGATGCATCACAGTACACCTCAAATCCTTCTGTGCCCTCTGGAAGAGTAAGGACGGGCGCTGAGGTCAATGAGTCTTTCAGTTTCTGAAATGATAACTTGCACTCGTCTGTCCATACAAACGGTGCATCTTTCTTCATCAATGTAGTCATGGGCTTGGCGACTTTCGAGAAGTCCCTTACAAATCTCCGGTAGTAACCGGCTAGACCAAGAAAGCTCCTAATGTCGGTAACAGTCTTGGGTCTAGGCCATGATCGTACAGCTTCTATCTTAGAAGGGTCAACCGAGATACCTGCGCTCGAGATGACGTGTCCAAGGAATGATACCTGATCAAGCCAAAACTCGCATTTGGAGAACTTCGCATACAGCTGGTTCTCGCACAGTGTCTCTAGCACTTTCCTCAAATGGGTTTCATGTTCCTCTGGTGATTTGGAATATACAAGGATGTCATCGATGAAGACAACCACTGAAGTGTCCAACTGCTCACTGAATAGTCGATTCATGAGGTCCATGAATTTTGCCGGTGCATTTGACAAACCGAATGGCATCACTGTGAATTCATAGTGGCCATATCTGGTATGGAATGCCGTTTTCTCAATGTCTTACTCTTTGATATCAATCTGATGATACCCTGAACGGAGGTCGATCTTGGAGAAGACTGAGGCTCCTTTCAACTGGTCGAATAGGTCGTCAATACGTGGTAGTGGGTATTTGTTTTTGACTGTGACCACATTCAGCTCGCGGTAGTCAATGCAAAGTCGGAGGCTACCGTTCTTCTTCTTCATGAAGAGAACCGGTGCTCCCCAGGGTGATACGCTCGGGCGTATAAACCCTTTGTCTAGAAGGTCTCTTAACTGTTCTTTCAATTCGGTCATCTCTGCTGGTGTCATGCGGTACGGTGCCCTGGCAATGGGACCGGTACCTGGCAATAGATCAATTTCGAATTCCACTGCTCTCGGTGGTGGCATGCCGGGTAGCTCCTTAGGGAATACATCGGGATACTCGGATACAATGGGTACTTCATCACTGAACTCTGGATCACGCTCCAGGTCTTGTACATAACAAAGATACACCTCTTGGCCCTTTCTGAGCTCCCGGTACATAGCCATGGCAGATATGAGTGTGGTCGAAGGCTCTCTCGGTCTCTGGCGGTAAGATACGGTAACCCCAGAAGGACTCTTGAGCAGCAAACGATGCTCGGCGCAGAGGATTCTACCCTTGTGCCGCTCCAACCAATTCATTCCAATGATTACGTCGAATCCCAATCCATTGAATTCGATGAAGGAAATGGGAAACGATTCGCCTTTGATTTGGATTGTGGCTGATTGATAGTATTTGGTGCACTTTACTCTCTCCTTCGATGGGAGAGTAACCATGAAGTTCGGTAGCTCATCCGCATCTAGCTTCAACCTCTTCACAAAGGATGGTGATACGAAAGTGTGAGAGGCGCCGGAGTCGAATAACACATTGGCATCAATGCCATTTACTGGGAAGGTTCCCGTTAGGATGGTGCCGCTTCTGTCTGCTTGTGCTTCGGTGAGGATGCTCAGGTTACCTTCGGTACCGAGTCCACAACCTATTGGATTCACAATTGGATAAGTATTGATGGTGGACACAAGTGGAATTAAATCAACACTGCTCTTTATTGATAAACCAACCATCATACATGTCGTGTCTCTAATACACGTTACTAATAGATTACATGATACTAGGAATTTAATACTTTCTAAAGGTAAGGTTCAGGCGTCCTGGTTTCATGTGTGTGGCATTGATTATTGCCGGCGGTGCCGTATTCAACTTGATCTTGTTGATCCCGTGATACAGCATCCTAGAGTTTCCACCCATGATTAGGACATCTCCTGATCTCAATACCAGTTTCTGTGCGAGGTCCACACGCTTCTGCTCGCTATACAGGAATACGGCGTCATCACCAATGGACCAAGACACTACGGGCACTCCTTGTTCGAGAGATTCCGCTGTCTCGTCCTTGTCTTGGTGTAACCCAAGTCATCCTTCTTTCTCATAGAAGTTGACGATACAGATCCGCTTCAAGTGCGGGGATCGGTTCAGGTTCACATTGTTGTGCAAGTTCTACTGCTTGGTGATGAGGTCTGAAACTCTGGTGGTATTGTCGGTGGCGTCGCTCCTCTTGTGTTCGTGTCTCCTGGTATGTCTTGGTATAAGGATTCCAGTCCTTTCCCAAGCACATCATCTTCAGCTTCATCTTCGCTCCACCGGGGAATACGGTGTGTAAAATCCACCTTGACCCGTTCCTAGCTCGTTGCATCGTCGAATGATTGAAATTTGCGCTTCGGGTGTCAGGTATCCCTTTAATAAGATCATACCTGGTCGGATGACCTGACACTGTTGTTGGTGTAGTCGTGGTTGGTGATGTCGATCTCTTCTTGATTCAAGTTTACGGTATCGGGTAACAGATACTAAAGCTTCCTATGGGTACAAATTTCATCTACGGTGAGTACTAGTTTCAACTACTTCATTTCATGCTTCGTACATACTTCACTTATTTACTCATGCATTCATTCAAACAATTATTCTACTACTTAGTCATGCTACTTCAAGGATTAAAGGTTTAGATGATTACCTGGGCCGGATTTCGAACCGGACCCATCACGGTTAATTACATGGAGAACAGGCTGCCTTTGAGGTGCGCCCCTCTGAGGACCCCGGGATCCCTGTCCCTGAGGTGCCTGCTGGGCCGGTGCATCGCCAGATGCCACCTCCTTGCCCTCTCTCTGCTTGTAGTTCTGAAAGTTTCCCTTTGGCTTCGCATTCTCTGGGCATCTATTAGCTGTGTGTCCCAGCTTCTGACAGTTGTAGCATTTGATGTCTCTCCCATAACAGTATTTACCAGGATGGTCCTGGTTGCACTTTCTGCACACATAGGTGCGGCCATCGGAGAAGGTTTTGGCGGCACCGGAGCTAGAACCTGAGGTTAGAGGGTTAGCACATGTATGCGTGGATATACTAGATATGGTACTTATACGAATACAAATTGGATTAGGAATTTACCCTTTGGTGGGTGTGATCTCAGTGGCTTTGCTGCCAACGGTGCAGAATAACCAAGCTGAAGAAGCTCAGTTGGTTTGCCCTGCTCAGCATGGGCACTGCTCTCACCCTGGGATTTCTTTTGGGATTGCTGAAAGAAATTCCCTTTTTCTTTTTCCAGCTCTTCCTTGGTTCTGCTCCTCAGTGCTGGTGTTTTTGTTGTTGGCTTTGCGCTTCAGCGCGGTTCTTCATCCCTTAACTGGCAAGTGATCTCAACGCGAGAAGCCGCGTGATAACACTCCTGAAATCTCAGGTATTAGCCGGGATTCTCATTTAAGGAGGAATAAAGAAAGATTCAAAGAATTCAAGGAATTTAAGGAATTCAAGGATTGAATTGATACTAAGGGTTAACTGATATTTACCTGAAGGGAGGTAAATCTCGTGTAGCCCATACCGTACCGAAGGCGATGGCTCAGACCGCCATAGAAGCGATCGACCAACACCTGGCCGGTGTATCCTAGATCAGGGAGGAGACGGAGATAGAGTGAAGGTGCGGTAGTAGTACTCATAGACATCTTGTCTGTCATCTTTAAGGCATCCAGCTCTAGCCTTTTCTTGGTTTACATGCTCGGGGTAGTATTTGGAACGAGGAGTGAGGCGAAAGAATCCCAGTCGAATGTGGGGTCGCTGACGTGCTCATGCTTGACCAGCTTCCACCAATCCATGCAGCATCCTTGATAGTAGGCTGCAACTCTGACTCGAACTCCAGCAGGAGCTTCGAGTGTTTCGAAGGCCGTCTCCATCTCGGAGATGTAGGCCTCGAGCTTAGGGATCACTCTCGCCCCTAAAGCAGGGAGGGCGGAGCTCCGCTACAGCTTTTACCCAGTTGCTTCTCTGGGTGGCGGGGGAGGGATTGGCCCCGCTTGAGTTTGTTGGTTTTGCTGAGATTGTTGTACAGCTTGGATTACTTGTGGTAGCATCTGCGCTACCGTGGCGGCGACGATCTCAGCTATCGTCTGCGCGCCGGGTCCGTCATTGCCCCCTCCTCTAGGGCGACCTGGACCTCTGCCTGACATCTGAATATTTAACAGTTATGTTAGGCTTGCAAGATATGACTCAAAGGTCTTGGAATTAAAGCAAGGTATCGCTCGTAAGAACGTTAAGGGTATCCGTTGTTAACAACGGTAGTTCCTAGTTAGGTTTCTAAGTATCCGTCTTAAGACGGTTGAAATCCTAACTCGGTAATCCCCTATGCTCGGTACTAGGACATCAGAGCGTAACTACGCTCTGATACCACTTTTTGTAACACCCCAACCGCTAATCCTATGCTTACCGTCTAATCGTCCTATTAATCTTACGAGTTCGCAGCGAAAATATTACATACTTACTACGGCGGGTGGTACAACGCCGCTAACCGCCCATACGGCTAGCTAGGCTTACCTTACTTACAGTCACGGTCTGATGAACATAATGTACCGAGCTACTAAATTACTTACCAAAATATCATATAAAATACTTACATCATGGATCACCGAGTATTAAAGTATATTCGATTACATCATTTCTAAGTTCCAAAAGAATGAGTTTCTAAGGCTACTCATCTATACCAATTCCCATTCTATCAAAATCCAAAAAGGTGTACCCCATGGTACACCGGCTATCAAAAGTATACCATGTACTACTTAGTACACCCATCATAATTCATTTACAATCCAAAAGAAGATAAAGAAATAGAATTGAGTCTTCACATCTTCATCGATACCTGCGTGTAGTAAAAATGGTGCCCCAAGGGGCTCAGCAAACGCTGCGTATAAACTCCGCATATACCGCGTGCTAGCTAGGGCACGCCGACTATTTGACGTCCACTAAACATGCAGTTCATTATTTTCATACATACATGCTTTGCATCAACATACATGCTATACATTCATTACACAATCAAGGCAACAATACCATAGCATACATCTCACTTACCTTCACAAGGTTAGCCAAATTATGCATCCGGGTTAATCGGAATGCTTTACTCTTTTACTCATTACTTACTTTTTCTTACTTACAATTACTTACTTTCATTTACTTTACTTACTCATTCTTACTTACTTACTTATACTCAAGTTAAGTCGTCGGGACCTCCGGCCCTGGGGACTACGCCGTCCCACCTCCGGGATTTACTTGACTCACCAATCCGGGATGCTACCCACTTAAGGGATTTGGGCCGCGGACCAGTTTAAGAGTCAGGAATTGGAGCCAACCTCTCGTGACTCCGCATCCTCACGCGTGGCCGAAACTATATCGGACTTCTACTCATTCCAATTTAATTACCATTTAAGTTAGGATGGTTAGCTTGTTAGGAATAAGTTAGAAGTCCAAACACAATAATAACGGTCAAATACAATACATCATACACACATTCATATTCATCCAAACATTTCATGAATTATACAAACTAAGATTTAAGAAAATTCACAACATACAACACTACATATTCACAAGTATGCATATAACTCCGATTCGTGCATTTATCTTATTTGGTGATCAATTAGCACACAACACACAAATCAGAGTAACCAAGATAGCATACGGGGCATGAGGAATCCATACCGTTCACCGTTGCACGTGTTTCCAAACGTCCTTCGGTGTCACAAATCAAGTCCTATATATATACATACAATTGAATGATTAATCCTATCATCAACTTAACTCCTACTTACTATGTCCTTACACTTCTTACACTACACTTTACTTACTTATTTTTCATTACTTAAGTTCACTTTCTTACTTAACTTTGGCATGCTTTCATACATGTACATATATATATATATATATATAGGTATATAATATATATATATTATTTATTATTTAAATAATTTTTTTTTTGACCGGACCGGACTTGCGACCGACCTTGCAAGTCCGGTCCATTCCAGTAGCTCAGATTACCGAAATCCTTCTGGCCGACCGAACTTGCAAGTCCGGTCGCAAGTTCGGTCCATTCCAGAAGGTTTCATCGGTGAATTTTTCTGGCTCGACCGAACTTGCATGTCCGGTCGCAAGTCCGGTCGATTCCAGTAGGTTACATCCGTGAATTTTCTGGCTCGACCGAACTTGCATGTCCGGTCGCAAGTCCGGTCGATTCCAGTAGGTTACACGGGGAAATTTTCTGGTCCGACCGAACTTGCAAGTCCGGTCGCAAGTCCGGTCGATTCCAGTAGCTTTCTGACGGGAAAATTTTCTGCTCCGACCGAACTTGCAAGTCCGGTCGCAAGTCCGGTGATTCCAGAAGCTTTCCCGTCTTTGTAAATCTGGGCTCGACCGAACTTGCAAGTCCGGTCGCAAGTTCGGTCCGACCCAGTATTTGCATTTTAATTTCTGTTTTCAGTCCTCTCTTTCACCCATTACTTCCCCATTGTTCCTACACTTATTCCCACATGTTATAACATTATTTAAACCTCCTAATACACCCTAGTTCATTTCCTAACTCCTTACACAATTCTATACTCATTCACTCCCATAATTTTCCAAGTTTCATACAACACTCACACTAGGTTCTTCTCTAGTTGCATTATGCTACAGATTTTAACACTAACACTCTCCATCTACAACTCCCTCTTCTAATGTCATTTCTAACACCTCTAATACACAACTACAACTATCTCCCCATCTTCCCTCTATCTATCTATCTCAAAATCTGTTACAACTTACATCATTCACCTAGTTTAAATTCACTAAGTGTTCTAATCCTAGATAAATTTTGCCATAACCTCCCCTATATTTTTACACTCTCACCACATATTCTAGTTCACTTTGTTACCCATTTCACCTGTTTCAACAACCAAACTATACAAGCTCTCATATACCAAACCCAATACTAAAACACTACAAAAATTTCCTGCACTCAACAACTCGATCCCAATCTGTTTGTAACAGTTTTTAAATTGTTTTCAAAGGTTCAAAATACTTGCATTCTCTTACACATTATACTACTAATGCATTATCATTTTACGATACACATTTTTATTTCTAAAAATCTGTTACACATACATATTCAAGACTACACAAAGGTGAGCATCCTTACCTTGATGTTTCACAAGCTTTTCCTTTCTTTCTCCTTCCTCTTTCTCACCGGTTTGTAACCCAATTCTAACACTACAACCCATACATATACATATTTCAATACACCATACTAATATACAATGTAACCCTAACACTTAAGTAAGTTCTAGTATGGATTTTTGGGTTTAGAATTTATGTTACCTTTCAAGAGTGCAAATGAAGCTTGGAGTGGTTCAAGAACAATATTTCCAACTCCTTCAACAAGCCAAAATCGGCTAGAACACAAGAGACCAAACAAGGGTTTAGTCTAGATTTTCGTTTTGCCTTTGAGGCTAGAAAAAGATGGAGTTTTCGAAATATTTTTACCTTAGAAGAACAAGGAGAAGGAGGGCCTTCTAATGGTGGTGTTGAAGCTCCAAGTGGGGTATACCCATAGAAACGAAAATGGGTGTTTTCGAATTTTGGAAAGATGGCAACGTAGCCCTTGGTGAGAGGAACACAATGGTGTAGTTTTTACAATTTTTGGAGAAGGTTTGATGGAGTTTCAAGAGGAGAGAAGTGAGTTTTTGTGTGAGTTTTCTTATTTCTCCATGGTTGTCGATTTGGAGAAGGAGAAATAGAAGGGAGGAAGAAGATGGGTACGTGAGTGAGAGAATAGAGAGTAAGGGAATTGGAGAGAGAATGTGAGAGTAAATAAAGTAAGGTTACTTTATTATTTTTGTTTGTTTGTGAGTAAAAGGAGAGTAAAGAGAGAGTGTGTGGAGGGGGCCAAAATCGGACGGCCCACACAGACCATGAGGGTCTCAAAATTTTATTTACAAAGTTGGACACATAAGTTTGTGTTATTTATATTTCTACCCCACAACTTCCCGTTTTTGACAGTTTTTACTAATCTCTCGTTTTATTGATTTTATTGGTTCTAAAGCCTCACTAATATTTATTAATGATTATTTAGTTGACTAAAATTGTTACGAGTCTATTTGACCCGTTTAAAGACACGTTTTCCCGGTTACCTCGAAAAACGTGCTTTAAGGTTCGGTAATGCTTTTAATCTATTTTAAGGATCCGTTTTCTTTGGGATTTGTTCCCTCATGATTTTTTTACACTTAATTAAGCCTCTAAATTACTTATTAGCCTAATTAATCACTATTTTTAATTACGGGGTATTTCAGTTCTCTTAAAAGAACTGGTTGTTCTCTAATTGAATTGTTTATTTTTGTCGGGTCAAGGTAACCCTAGCCAATGAGTTATTAGCTCCATTGGGTTAATAAACATTAATTCTTAAGTTATGAGGGGTGTAGGCTTGACCCTCCCGCGCCTCCTGAATTTGCCTCCCACCTCGAACTGTTCACTCGAGTTGGTCGGGTCTGTTTGTCGACCCTAGGCGACAAGTCGTAGACGAGCCATATGCGGAAGACAGATCTGATACAGATGCCGACCTCCTAACCTAAACATGCATGACCGGAGTCTGTCCCAGATTCCTCTCCTCCCAAGTTCCAGTTAGTTGAAGTCTCATTAACATACTAACGTCTTTAGCAGTTATTTAGTTACACAGTTAGCAACTTTAGACTTATACGGACCTTGTATTAGGTTTTAGTATTTTTCACTATTCACCGTATTTTACTATTCACATATACGTATTTTACTATTCACATATACGTATTTTACTATTCATGTATACGCAATTTACTATTCACGTATATGTCTCGTATTTGACTATTCATATATATGTAGTTACTATTCATGTATACGTATTTACTATTCATGTATGCGTATTTATTATTTATGTATACGTATTTACTATTCATGTATACGTATACTATTCACGTATACGAGTACTATTCATGTACACCAAAAAATTTCATATACGTCCGTATGATACTCCGTATCATACGTATTTATTTCTTTTTCCAATATTGTAACACCCCTCTCCATAATCACGATATAATCCCTCACGTAGCAATAAATAAAAACGTCTCGCAGCGGGAAATAAATAACAATTACAAAACTCACTCGGGTGTCACCGGCCATTACTCGCCCATGCGAGCAACGTAGCCAAACTACATCCAACTTCCAAATAAACAAACTGCTAACCGCAGTGATAACGAGAAACTCCTATACATCATACTAAGTCCATAAATCATAATCATCGACAAGTGAGCGTCTACCCAATCCTGAAAAATACATAACCTTACCATAAGACCATACACCATCTTCATTACTATACAACATCTCCAATTACCCTGTTCCTGCTCTTCAGCTCCGACAATGATCAACAACCTGAAATGGTGTAGTATCAGCGATAGACGCTGAGTATGCCGGGCCTGGACCCTAATGGTCACTTGTCATTTTAACCGTCTTATTATTAGATCGGTTTCATGCTTTACCATTTTACAGTTATATTCAATACTGTAGTAAACAAGCATAATAAATTTAACCATCCATCCAAATATCCATAAACATTCAACCATCCATCCAAATATCCAAACATTCATTTAATATTCCCTACAACATTTATATATCGAACGTATCGAGTAATAACAATATAATGTACAATGTACATTCGCCGTAGCGTACAGTTTTCATATTTGATTTACCTTAGCCTTGTAGGCTCCATCACACAATAAAATAACCACAAGTAAACCAATGAACAACAAAGCGAAACAACGAGATAATAAACAGGTATTAAGTCTCGTCTATGGTATTGTTCGCCACTGTATAAGTCTCATTTGTTTTAGTTGTTTAGTTATACCTAGTGACAATGTCTCGTTAAAACGACATGTCTCTAGTTACCCATATATTATGGCGGGTCACCACGGCAGTAGCCACTCCAACGGTAGAGTCTCCGACCAACGAGCCATTCTAGCTCACGGGAAATTTTTGATACTTACGGATCCGTACGCGGACATCCTGGTATCGTTTTTTGTGATCACAGCACGCACCAAGAGCCACATCCTCTTGGCTTTCCTTCCATTCCATTAATTAATTAATTATACCATCGCATCGCATTACCAAATTTTCTAACACAGCAGACTAAGGTCATTAGTCCAATCCGGAGTTTGTAAACTCGGGATCCAGTGTTAGATACGAGAGCGGCGTATAGAAAATGCCAATGCTCCGTATAAAAGTCTCAGATAATATGTATATGTTATTATCATAGTGCTACAACGTTTACTTACGTTCCTTATATTTCATATAAGATAGCACCATAGCCGCTAGTTCATTTTATATATATAGGTTCATAAATACGAACCAATACTGTTAACTCAACAACAGTAAATAATAAGCAGCTATAATATACAATTCATGCATATTAATTAACACATTCAGACAAATAATCTTATCACAGATCACACAGAAGTCTGAACTGAGGAAGTCCTCGGAGACAATCCGAGACACATAATAACATACAAGTTATATCAACCAAATCCGAGCCCAAGGAGCAACCTTAGGTCAACTCGGCAAACCCCTTTACATACCGTTCACCCTGACTGTATTACGGTGGAGTATGAATCAGCAAGATCCTACGCTCCGTGTAGTCCGTTAGCTCGTCAAGTGTCCTTGTCAGAAGTATACTCTAAACGGTAATAAAACTATAAGTCAGTCTCCATGACTAACTACATCCGGTATTTCCGAATAATAAGTAACCCCGACAGTTCACCCTTGTTTTCTACAGTTTTGTTACGGGTTTCTCTAGAACAGTCGGCTTTGTTACTTAAAACGCGTACGTCAAAACTATTTCAACTGTTAAGTTTAATTCCTTATATTTCTTTTAATCTTATCCACATCCAGTTTAGGTACGTAACCTATAGTTGCATGTATGCATGCATTCTTGTATTATACTGCATTCTAAAATTCATAACTTATAGTTCGTAACTATCTTTATTATTTTTTAAATAACCACCACCATTAAATCAAATGGTTTTCAACCAAAATATATATCCACCTTATATACATTATTCTTGTGTATGTATATATTTACCACGTAGGTAATTCCCATGAGTTTAATAACCTCTTATATTTGATGTTACTTTTTATCATCTTTTATTAGATGATTATTCCCATTAGTTGTATCATTTTGTACGACTTATATTAAGATTATTATCCTAACATGAGTAACATTTTATGTTGTATAATTACAACTTCTAAGGTTTATTCAATAAATACCTTAGTTTATAAATCCCATTTATTTATAGTTTGTCACACTATTTTATGTGAGTACCCTTCCTTATATCAATTCCATCTAAACCACCTTAATACCATTTAATTGTCATAACATTTATAACATAGTAGACCGTAGTCTAAAATTCATTTTCCAACCTTTATATTTTCGGTATAGCCCTTGAATTTATTTAAATTCCCCTTTTGACCACATAACATTATGTAATGTTATACCAAAATACTAATATCATTTGCTATGATATTTTTATTTCCTTTAACTTATAATCTATAGTTTTTATACAAAGCTATTGTGTATTGCCTCGTAGGCATATATTAAACCTTATACTTTTCCTTAAACCATAATTTCCTTTATTTACAAAATCACCCCTTTCTTTTTACCATGTTATATATCCCATTTAATATAACATTTCTAACTTATAAAAGAGCATAACCTATGGTTATTTTTTGTAAATTCCGAACAGCCCTTGTGCTATTCTATAATTGCCATTTGGCCCTATTTATAACATATAGTTTGATAATATCATTAAAATCATATCTTATACACATATCTCAATAGATACCCTTATATAATTCTAAAAATCACCAAATTCCACCAAAGGGTTATAAATATCCTTATTAACCCATATACTCTTGGTATTTACCATTCCACCATCTATTTTTCTCCAAAGTGTCATAATGACATAATAACTATATATTATACATATATAGTTTATTTTAATTCCAAAAACAACCCATTAAATTCCTAAAAATTCCTAATAGCCCATGGGTGTTTTAAAATACCATTGTACACCCTTTATTTTTGGTAATAACATATTTACCACATATGTTATAAAATATTACCATTAAATACCTAACTTATTATAAAACCTTAAATAAGTTATCTAACTTATTTATTTTGGTCAAAACCTAGCATATGGTCAATGTTGACCTCCTTAATATTTCCTTGACCACCAATTCCTTATAATTACGGTTTTAACCCCTAAGTTTCCAAAATTCACCATTTAACCCCAAAACTTTATAAAATCTTATAAACTTTATTTTAACTCCTTTTTAACTCTAATTTTCGGCCTTATTATTCTAAAGCCCCCAAATTTAATTTAATTACACCTAATACCCCATTTTTTCGGTAATGCATTTATACTACTTATACTTAATTAAAAGCTTGTAAATGCACAAATAAAATGGCCTAAAATACATGGCCTTATTACAAACATTGGCTTGCAAAATAAATTACACATAAATGTCCCAAAACACTTATAAGATTTCGGCCTCACCATATAATTTCCATTTATTTACCAAACGTCCACATAATGTCTTAAATTTGACATTTATGCTTGTTTAATTAGTTATAAAATTTATTAAACCATTCCTTAATCATTTTAAGGTTAAACAAGACCTTATTTACCTCTTCACTCACGGCAATTAATTAGGAATAGCTTAAACTTGTATTAATGTAACAAGTTAAGGTTTTAAGTAATTTATACCTTGATTTAACCTAGATAGAACCTTGTTTGGTTTGGCCACCTTAAGTAGAGATTCTCCACAGCTTGTTTTACATGTTTTCAAACAGAAAACAAGGCCTAGTTAGTCTCCAAGCAAGATCTAACCATAAGAAGTAATTTAATGTAAGATTTAAGGCAAAAATCACCTTAAGAATGCAAGGAGAGTTCAAGATGATTTCGGCCTGAATCAAACACACCACAAGGTGTTAGATCCACCATATTGACATAAGAAATAGCTAGATCTCAACAAATACTCTTGTTATTAGGTTTTACCTTGGAAAAATGCCTTAAAAGAGGGTATTTCCTTTGGATCTCGGCCACCCTTTCTCCAAATGGCTTACCAACAGATTCCACATGAAAAGGAGAAGAAGATGAGGCTATGAGCAAAGTTTCACAGCCGAACTTGAAGGGAATCAAAAGTTATGAGCTTAAAGCACATTTTTACCTTAAATGGTCAAGACTTGAACTTTCCTCCTTAGATCTGGTTATTGTAACACCCCAACTAACAACCATACATTTAACAACACATTGCAGCGGAAACCCAACTCATCACATTACTTATTTCAATGGTGTTACATGCCGTTAACCACCCACGTGGCTAACAAGGCTAATACATGTACTTTGTATCGGTCTGATGGACTAGACTCCCGAGCAACTACACGTTACATTTGCTTCCCTTAACAACAACCCATATACTTTATACATTCCAACCGTACCAGGTATTTACAAACTAATGCCGATAACAACTTCGGTCTTACTACGCCATTTAAATGGCTACCCATGTATAAACATCTACCCCGTCCTACTCTCGAACGGCTTCCAGCTCCTTGTACCTGAAATAGAAAAGGAGAGAAAGGGTGGCCCCAAGGGGCTCAGCACCTTTGCTGGTATGGTAATCCCGCAGCCCACATGCTACCGGGCCATGCACAACTAATTGTCGTCTTAGCATGCAGTTGATTATATTTAAATCATGCATACAAACCATAAACACACAACACTTTGCATACACCCAACAATAGGGCTCAACATATATCCAACACATCCACACTTAACCAATCATCCAATAATTCCTTTAACCCTAGAGTGGCTCTCCTCCAAAACGGAGCTACTTCCTTAATGAACGACACGTACCCATTAATCGGGTTATCCTTAAATGCCTCTTGTCACAAACTGGGATTCATTTCCATGATCCACACACTCCATATCCTACAACATATCTCATTCCTCACGTAACAAAACATAACAAAACCTTTCTTGTTTCGGCGTACACATGACAACATCGCATTCATTTTAAACACCCAACGTATACATATCATAACATAGCAGGGGAAATTGCTTAGCACAATAACAACACAGACACCATAAGATCGGTTCACACAAGGAACCTTCCACCATAGTTAGTATATATAGTGAGCCTAGAGATTATTGCCAATCTCATGCTAAGCTCGTTACCAACCTCGTTACCGTCCAGTTATATCGAACGGTTAACTTAAACCCAAGGTGTGTCGGATATAGTAATCCCAAGCACACCGAAATAACATTCGTATGCCCCTGTGGCCGACGTGAGTCAGTAATTAGCTTTTGGATAAGCTAAGGGAAGGTAGAAACCAAATTGGAATACAACCTATACATACACCAGAGAGCCGAACCGGATATGACATTGACCCCCGTCACACGCGTGGCCGGAACAACCGGACTCCTCACCCTCATTAGTACATATATACTTATAAATAAGTAGTTAGAGATCCATTATGGAGCCTATCACATCCACACACCATACGGTATCATAACCGAGTTAAGCACACAAGGGAGGTTCACACACCTGCATACAACAACATTATCCAACTAACTCACACATAGCCGTGGTTAGAACGTTCTCAAGGTTTGGGTCGTTAACTCCGAATACCAATCTCTCACGTGTTCCTAGTTCTAGTTAGCTAAGGTTCAACACTTATTGAGGTTAAACGGTATCGGAGACCAGTTGCGCCACATAAATGAATTACTATAACTCATTACATGTTTTAATCTTACAAGGTGGCAAACACTCAGCAAAACACATTGGCATACAAGCCGGTGTAATCCGGTAGGACACAGGTTGCAAGAAAACCATACCTGTCACCGGAGTCCACTTTACCACGTCCACTTATGTTCCTCGAGCAATTCTCGAACAACTGTTAACATCACATGTGTTTTATTAACATCGGGGTTGCATGATTATTTAAGGTCTAATGCTTATAATTTTTTTTTTCCCCGTTAGTTCAGTTACATAACTTCACTTTTAACTTGTTTTACTTTCACATTTTATTACAACTTTTCACCCACTTAATTGTCATTAAAACTCACCTAACATGTCCTTAACAACCTCATAACATCATTAACCATCAATCCCCATCATTACACACCATTTCCATACCTTAAATAAATGTTTTGTCCCATACAAACCTTGTCCGAACTTGTGTCCGAACCTCCAAGTTCGACGCAAGCCGCGACCTAATACTGAACCCATACACACGTCCGAACTTGTGTCCGGACTTCCCAAGTTCGGAAACAGTTCGAGAGTAAATCCCAGATAGAAACAGTCACGTCCGAACTTGTGTCCGTACTTCCAAGTTCGGACACAGTTCGAGAGTGGGAAAATCCTTTACCCAACAGAGCTTGTCCGAACTTCCATGTCCGGACGGAAGTTCAGACACGGCAAAACATTCAATCTCCAAGTCTTTAAACACTTAACCAAATTCCTCCAAAGCCTTTAACACTTATAGTATCTTCTCCTTAGGTTTCTAAGTGATGTTTCATGCCTATTCTAACCATTATACCAAGACATATCTTCCACACAAACATCATCATCCAAACATCCTTTCTTACAAAACAAAACTCCTTAGTCACTGTTACAATTCCTTTTTCCAAGCTTACACTTTCACCTCAATTTACCAAAGTTTGCCTAAGTCTTTAACTAAGTCCAAAATGACTTTGGTACATACTAGAACCTCAAGATCATGCCTAAGTCCTTAATACACTCTAGAACACTTCCTAGTTCATCAAAATTCTTTTAAAACATCTTGAACTCCTTATGCATTTCCTAAATTTCGACATAGGTTCTCCTAGCATTTTGTTACACCAAAGCACATTGTTTCCACCATTAAACATTCAAGAACACCTAAATCCATCAAGAACACCATCACACACGAGACTTCACCAATTTACACTACATCACAATATAGTGCTCAATTTAAATTTCTTGGCACCTAGGCCCTTAAATAACATGGCCTTAGGCCCTTAAATTACATAAACCTTAAACACTGAATTTCCACATATATAAGCCTTTGACCTGCAATTCACACACCAAGACATATGTTCCTTTACTAGTCTCTTGAGAACACTTTACTAAGTCATTCACCATTTGCTCTTTAGGTAGTTTTAACAAGCATTATAAGCTCATTTCTCCTAAGGCATTAAACCACATCGAGATAGCATATTTACCTCTTTTCCCTCACAACTTCTTTCTTGTTTCCTCATAAAACCGGTAAGGCATTTCTCTCCTTGTCAACTACTAAACAATATACCAACATTGAAATGAGTATACAAGCTTTATGTTTCATCTCATTGTAAATCCTAGGTTTACATATATCATCTTAAGGTATTAAAATGATTGTTTTACCTTGGAATGGAAAGAGAGCTTGAATATATATCAAGAGAGGACTCCATCAAGCCCTTGGAAGATTCAAATGAAGCTAAAACAAGCAAGGTAAAGACACCATGGTGAGGTGAATTTTCGGCCATGTACTAAAAGGAGAGGAAACTTGATTTTTCTTTGAGATTCCTTACCTAGAAGCAAAGGAGAACAATAATATGTGAAAAGGTGAGCTTAAGCTCCATCAATGGTGAATCTCCTTGGCACCGAAATTGAGTTCTTGAAGATTTGAAAAGGTAGAAGTGTAGAGTTTGCTCCAACTAGAAGAATGGTGGTCTTGGAATTGAATTTGGACCATGGAGCTAGGAGTTACAAGTGGTCAAAGATGGAAAACAATGGTGGTGTTGGTGTTGCTGTAGCAGCTCGTAAAAGAGAGCAAGAAGGGAGGTTGGGGACGTGTGAAATGGAGGAGGAAAGGAGAAATGAAGATAGAACTTGCTTTAACAAGATATTTGTATTATAAGGTAACTTTCTCCTTTTTACCTTCCTACTCTTCCTTTCCTTAATTGATTTTCACATGGTGGTGACTCACCTTCATAAAAATCGGCCCCCATATACTTAGAAGGGTATAATAGTCTTTGTTGACCAATTTAATTACTTATAACAACATATGTTACAAACTAGCTTATAAAAGTTACTATTCATAAAACAAGGCACATAGAAGTGAAATTTTTGATTTCCCATTGATATAGACTTCCAAATGTGATACTATATAGTACACATGTTAATTAAAGAGTAATGATGGACATTTAGCCATTCAAAGCTCATTTACAAGACAATTTTTTCCAAAACGTGCTTTAAGACTCCTTAAAGCACATTTTGTGTTTTAACTTGTTTTCAAGCTTGGTTTTCTTTAGTAATTGATTTAATATGTTCATTAACATATTTATAAGGTATAGGTATGACCATTAGGTCTTATACAAATTTATTCCAAGCTTAGAGCACATTTTGCTCTTATTGACTTTAAGGTATTATTTGTGTTTTGTTTGGTTTCACTGTCTACCAAAGTTTCCTAAGGACTTAATTAGCCTTATAAAGTCATAATTAAATATTATCAAGTCTCGGTAGGCTCTTTGGGTCCTAGCCAAGTTCACTCCAAGCTTAGAGCATGTTTTTGCTCAAACCGTGTCTTAGTGTTTGATTGTGTTTTACCATGGTTTAAATGGTTCATTTATGTTTCTAAGGCACTTTTTAGCCATTAAATACCATATTTTAACATTCACACAACATACCAAGGTTTGGGGTATTTCAGTTATGTACGAAACCAACACTTCCATTAACCTCCAAATCACTCTACATAGATGTATAGGAAAGGTTGGAGTGTAGATCAATCGAAAAAGGAAAGAAAGATGAAGAAAATTGGCATTTTTATGCCTTAAGAGCTTACCTAGAGCTTGAAACCTCATCAATGGTGCTTGGACACTTACCCACGGTTGGAGGGGAGCCAAAGAGAGCTCTTGGACAGAGAAAACTCGGCTGGAAAGAAAGAATGAGGGGAAATGAGCTAATATTGTCTTAAAGTCACTTTTTGAATATTTTAGGTTATTATTGTTTTGGTGACTCATCAATGTTTGATTGATGCTGATAATTGAAGGGGAATTCGGTGGAGACAAGGCAAGGAGGCAGCCGTGATTGATTGGCAAGGGTAGGCATGATTGGAGCCAATTTTGAATGAAAATAAGTTAAATAATGTTACTTTAATTCCATTATTGTAAGGTGACTCATCTCTTGTCTTGTACCAGCTTGGAGCACCGAATTGCAAGGAGGAAGAGGAGCAAATGGAGGCTCCAATTCGGTTGGCTCACATGGGTAAGGTAAGTGGAGCCCACTTGTTTTGTTTTATAAGGTAAAGTTTGTCTTTTTTTGTTATTTTATGTAAAAGTAAGAGCATATATTTAATTGTCACATGTCTCTTGTCTCTTGGTCTGTTAAGAGACTTAAATATCTGATTTTATGTAGTCCATTTCGTGGTCAATGGTCAACATTGACCAACTTAGTCAATGTTGACCCAAACGGGCCCCACATTAGGGTTTTATTAACATTTTAATATTAAATTTGTAAAAATTCATAAATTTCTGGAATTAAATTCCTAATATCATATAATATGATATTTTATCATATTTAAAGGTATTTATAACCTTTTAGCCCATTTAAAACCAATTTAGAAGGCGATTACACAAAAACGTGCTTTAAGGAGGTTTAGTGCACATTTTGTGTGCCACGTGTTTCTGAGCTCTTTTTCCTTTGACAACGGTTTTGTTGTGTTCCTTACATGATATTTGATCATGGTATTCAATTTTATATCATTTAGAGGTCATTTGGTTTTTAAGGTTTTCCTAGAGCACCTTTTTGCCCTTTTTGACCTTGAAGCATGTAAATGCTTTTTCTTTGTGTTGGAGTGTTGTCCAACGGTTGTAATATGTTTAATATTATGTTAATATACTTAGGACAAATTTTTAGGTCCTAAGAAGTTCATTTGGGTATTTATTTACCCTTAACAGTCAAAGGGTGCAACATCTTTTTTATGTTGACCACTATTGTTCTCAGTTGACTTTTAAGGCGTGTTTAGGCCTTAATTAATGTGATTAGATATTTAATCCATGTTTTATTAATTTGGGGTATTTCAAATATAACTTGTATTTTCATTAAAAATACTTTAAGTATTGATTTCTCCTATACTTATTAAATTACGGGTATACCCCTCGTATACCCTAATTTATATACAGGTCTCGTTTAACCCCGTCTTAACTCTGTTTCTTTTACAACTTGTTTCTAAATTCTTTATTTAATTTTCTTAACCTTCTAAACACATAAAAATGTGTTATTTACATTCCTTGCCCATAGTTTTCTCTTAATCTCTATTTTACTCATAACAAGTTCTAAACTTGTTATTTTTATTTCTAATTTCTTCCAAAGACTCACTTAATTAATTTCTTTTATACTTTTGGTCAATTACCAAAATTGTAACACCCCAACTCAATCCAAATGTGGTCTCGCATCTTAACAGTATAAATATAAACATGTCACAGCGGAATTCTTTACAATCCAGGACCTTGCCACGGTCTGACTACAGAATATACCGAACATTAGTCTAACAACCTAAACCATTTACATATCCTTCTTACAATCCTCTCACAACCTATACATCTTACTAACTCATATTGCCATACGAGTGTACATGCACAACTCGTAGGCCACTCTTAACCTTTAACATTTGTACTCCTTCTTACTCTCGCGACAGCCGCCTCCTGATATTCACCTGTGTAGTAAAAGGAAGCCCCCGAGGGGGTCAGCACGAATGCTGGTACGATCCTCTCATGGCCCCCAAGCTAACGTGGCTACGACGACTAATTGTCGATAGCATGGAGGTTGATTAGATGCACAACATAATAGAAAGTGCAGTAAACAACAACTCAGATATGAACAATCAAAGTTCACACACAATGAACGACTTAAATGCGTTCCCTTAATTAGAGAGTTAGTTATTTAACTCCTTAATTAATGTTCCCTCTTAATCTTAGTCCATCTTATCTTACCTCAATCTGATTCTTATCTTAATCTTAGAAACAACCATCCTTTAATAAGGAGTGGATGCCACTTATCTTAATCTTAATTATACAAATCATCCTTTAAAAAGGAATGATTGTAACTCATCTTAATCTTAACTTAAGTATGCCAACCGTTCTCTCATTGGGAACAGGTTAGCCCTTAGTTCGTTGTTTATTTTTGTAGGGCTTGGTTAACCCTAGCCAGCAGCAGGACACTTACCAGCAATAAACAACATTCTTAAATTGTTGGGGATGTAGGCTTGATCCCCCCACGCCATCTTAAAGCCACCTACCTTGGACTGGATGTCCAATGTAGCCGAGCCGGTCAACCGACCCAAGGCTACTAGTCCGAGGACTAGTCCTTAATCGGAAGTCGAATCTGCTATAGATACCGACCCCCTTTCCTTAGCATGCATGACCGGAGATCGGTCCCGGGTTTCCTCACTCAAGTTCCAGTTAGTAGTTATCTCAAGACCCTGTTTGTTGGTTAACCTCTTTCGGTTCATATCGCCCTCATTAGGGGCGTTCCTTAGTCTCACTCAATTCCTTACTAAACATTGGTTAGTAAGTTCTCACGGTATGTTGTGTTAGTTTTCAAACATCACACAACATTACAATATATATATAATATGTTCCGGTTGCATGCTTTATCTTGTTTAGTGAGCACACAAAACAAATAGCACAAGCCGAGGGACACCTCGTTAGCAAGCAGGTCACAAGAAGAAACAACTGTACCGTTCACCGTTGGTCGTTCGGCTGCTTACTCTCTTCCGGAGTCCAAACTCCCAAGTCCTAAAACATTCATTCAGTTTTAGGTTGTTAATCACTTAACTTAATATGACTTACTTAACTTGTTTAACTTACTTAATTCCTTAATGATCCCCACCTAACACCTCTTAGGTCTTACACTTAATCTTACAAACTTAATCTTAAACTTTCAAGTTTATACTTGACTTAACTTAATCTCTTAAGTTCTTAGGGTCTCAATCATTACTACCCTACCAAAGGCATACCTTATTACCCATTGCCATTCTTAGAATTCAAAATTTCTCTTTTTTTTTTTTTTAGGCTAGGCTCGACCGGACTTGCCAAGTCCGGTCCATTCCAGTACCCTTTTACCGTTGGAAAATTCACTCCGACCGGACTTACATGTCCGGTCCTATGTCCGGTCGATTCCAGAGACTTATTACCGTACAAAATTTCATGCCGACCGGACTTGACAAGTCCGGTCCCATGTCCGGCCCATTCCAGAAAGATTTTTCCCTCACAAAACACAAGTCCGACCGGACTTGTAAGTCCGGTCCCCCAAGTCCGGTCGATTCCAGAAACATTTTCCGGTAGTGTAACAGAGCCCGACCGACCTTGCAAGTCCGGTCCTAAGGCCGGTCGGCTCTAGAAACTTGTTTCTAAATTCTCTTTCAACTCCAAACTTCTCCTCACATATTCTAATATGTTATAACCTCATTTGGGCACCTCAAATACACCTTAAGCCCTCCTTTAAATACCTTAAATCATCCACCAAGATCCACCTTAGTCATTATGCATTTTCCTTGCAATAATGCTAACACTTGTAATGCTTTCCTCTAGGTTTCTAGGTGGTGGTTCATACCTAGTGTAACCACTATGCCAAATGTTTTCTTCACCACTATAACATCATCTCCCAAGCATCTTTCACCATCGAAAATCCTTTTATGCACTTACTTAAAGTTCCTTACTAAGCTTAAGCTTCCATCCACCAACACCTTGTTTCCTTCCTAGTTGGTTGCCAACATTTGCCTAAGTCCTACATGCTCAATTACATTCTCTTGATTCCTAAATCCTCCAAGGTAATGCCTAAGTCATTATAACTCTTTACCACACTTTATCTTACCCCTTTTCATCAAGACAACCTCAAAGACTTCCTAGCACTTCCTTAGTCATTAATTTCCCTTAGAACATATTCAAAACACCTTAATCTTTACACCTTCTCCTTAAACTTATGCACAAGTCTTATATTCCTCATCTCATGATTTTGGTGTGCTCAAAACACTCACCATTCCTCTAACTCCTCCTAGACATCTCTAGGTCATCCTAAACCTCAAGGACTCCTTAATTAACTAATCTCCACTCAAATCCCTTATAATGATTCCTAGTAAATCCTAGGTCACATTAACTCACCACTACCACCACACACATTGTTTTCTACTCAAATTTCGCCATAGCTCCTTTAGTATTTTATCATGCCCATAAGCATTGTTTTTCTCACACAATAATCTCACACACACCAAGTCCTTTCTCATCTTATTTTCTCACCCAAATCAACTTATTCACATCATACTCAATATATTGCAATAACCTTAAATTGCATAGCACTAAGGCTCTTAAATGACATGGCTCTTAGGCCCTTAAATGACTTAAACTTAAACACTGAATTTCCCACATATATAAGCTTTCAACCTGCAATTACACTCATCAATCTCATAGTAGTTATAATGCTCTTAAAACTCATCTTAAACTTATATTACTAACTCATTCTCATTAGCTCCTTAGTCACAAGTTCATAAGCTTGTTTAAGTTCTTTTTCCTTAGGTTATAACCCAATACACAATGTAAGCTCTAAGCCACATTGGTATTTATCTAAAACTCATTCCTTAATCTTAAACCTCCATTAGGTAAGCATTTTACCTTGTTTTCTCAAGCTTATCTTAATCTCCTCCTTAGGCCTTCCTCTTGCATAGATCTCGGCCACCACTTAAATTCCTTTTGCCAATGTTCTAATCAATATTAAGGACTCATATGAGTACTAAACAATGCACTAACCTCAAGGAATAAAACCTAGGTTAGAAATGTGTTCTAAGGCATAAAAGTGGATGATTACCTTTGAAGTCTCAAGGTAGACTTTGGCATTGAATGAAATAGGACCTCCACTAGTCCTTGGTGAATAAATCAAGCTAGAACAAGGCATAAAAACACAGCCCCATGAGAAAGAATTTTCGGCCATGTATAAGAAATGATGGAAACATGGTTTTTCTTACATTTTCTTTACCTTAAGAGAATGGAGAAGCTAATGAGCTCTTCAAACTTGATTTTCCTCCATCAATGGAGTTTTCTCATGGCACCAAAATGGAGCTTTGAAAGATTTGAAAAGATAGAAAGATAGGTCTTGACCTAACTAAGAGAAATATGTGTTTAGTTTTTGATTTGGAGCAAAGATGAACACTTAGTGAGTGATTGAAGGTGGAGCATCCATGAATGAAGCTCTCTCGGTTTGGAGCAAAAGAAGAGAAGAAGAAATCGTGTGAAGAAGAGAAATGAAAGAGAGATGAAGAAAAGTAGACTAAGGTAAGATATTTGCTTTAATAAAGCAAATAGTAACTTCTTTACTTATCTCTTCTTTTCCTTTCTCATTTGATGACTCATGTGGTGACTCCCCACATAAAAACCGGCCACCCTCTTAATATAAGGCTAACATGGTCTTTGTTGACCAATTAATTGACTTATATTGATTAAAACTTAAACTAGTCACTAAATAGTTACTATTCACTAATCAAGGCACATAATCGGGAAATTTTTGATTTCCCATTGATTTAGACCTCCTAATGTGATACTAATTAGTACACATGTTGATTAAAGAGTAATGATGGACATTTAGCCACTCAAAACTTAATTCTAAGACAATTTCTCAAGAATGTGCTTTAAGACTTCTTAAAGCACATTTTGTGTTTTAACTTGTTTTCAAGCTTGGTTTTCTTTGCTAATTGATTTAAAATGACCATTAGAATATTACTAAGGTCTTACCAATATTTGGGTACTCACCCAAGTCTCTCCAAGCTTAGAGCACATTTTTGCCCTGATTGCCTTTAAGGCACTTTCTTGTGTTTCCTTGGTTAAAATTGTCTACCAATCTTTCTAAGGCATATTTTAGCCCTACTACATCCTAATTTGATGTTCACTTAGCATACTTAGGTTTGGGGTATTTCAATCTACCCCCCTTAAAAGAACTTTGTCCCCGAAGTTCCCATGCATCCTATCTTATTAGAATACATGTCTTACCTCATTCCTTAGATCATATAGATCATACTTATGTATACTTAATCTCATTGGATCATTAGATCCGCCATATTCTTATACTTAAATATCACACAACATGCTTAAGCATGTGCAGCACTCAAAATTCCTTTTTGTTCCTTTTGATGATTAAAACATTCACATAACTTCCAACGTATTCTCCCATGTCACCGGTCCGTAGACAATGGCTCATTCGTCCTCGTCACCATGGGCTAGAATACAAAACACGCTGCTCTCCCCATGTCACCGGTCCGAAGACAAAGGCTCGTGCGTCCTCGACTTCATGGGCGAGACTCAGTAAAAAGGTAATCCTTTTTACGAGGTCATGTGAGGAATAATTCCTCTAATTAAAAATACAAGCAACTCCAATTTCATTTTATCCTAAGGCCTCTATTCATAGTGTGATTTAATTGTGACCACTGGTAGGGAGTTTCAGGAATCATCCAACCCTGATGTGATCAGCATCAGTGTCGAACTATCCTTCCACTCCAATTTGTGTTCGGTTTCCCTTGATCCCTAGAAAATCAAGTTCCACCTCCCACGTCATTTTCAAACATCAGATAATTCACTCATATCCAATTTTTCTATCTTTTTAGTTCTTCTAATCATAATCAATACATCTCCAAAGTGGACTCATTCCATCAAGCATTCCCAACTCATCTCTTAGTAATCACCTCAAGACTTAAATTCCTAATAAATTCTATATCAGTCTCATACCAACTTCCACTGTCTCATACCACATAGCATTACTATATCCTAACTCATAATCATATCAAATTGCATCTCATAATGTTATCTTATTCTTATCTCACACATAGTCTCATATCGACTTATACCTCATATATTCCTTATTTCTTAAGTCTCCTTAATCCTCTTCCTTAATTCTCTTAACTTGTACTCACACCGGAGTTAACAAGATAGGTACTCAATATGTATGGTATTCACATCTTCTGTGTGCAATAACCATGATTTATCTCAAAATGTTTATATAAAACATATAGTTTATGTACCCAGTACATAGACATACGCTAAGCGGTTTTCGCTCTACCCCCCTTAAAATGGATTACGCCCACGTAATCGGCGTCACATCATCTTTGAACATAAGTTCAAGATATCTAATTCTTACCAAGCATTCTAGCTTTCATGTCATCTATCTTACTTATAATTCGATCAGAAATGACTTAGTCTCTGTATCGAGGATTCTTAACGGTACTTATACCGTTTCCTTAACTTGGTTTGGTCTAATCTCAAAGGTAGTGGTCTGCTAGCTTCTGCTGCGCGACTCTGATAATCTTAGGCTTAATTGTCTCAATGGACACGTGTTATTTATATATCACGGCCTTAATGAGTTGTAACTCGTCTATCCAGTCTCCCTGGAGATCTAATGTTCATACTCTTAGTTTTTTTCGAATGTCTAAATCGTTCTCTCCAACTGACCTTTGGTCTGAGGATGATTCTTAGTCTGAAACTATTGTTTAGTGCATAATGCGCTCTACAGTCTTAATCTCTTACATCTTAAGGCATATTCAATGTCTGTACTTAACAATCCATGCTCTTCGCACTTCATAGTCCTTAATTATTGGTTCTCTGGTTCCTCTGTGTTGCTGGTTCAACTGAATTCTTCCTTCGGCTGTTTGTGGTAGTAGTACTCTTGTCTGATCTTGCGTCGTTGTCCGTGGTACGGAATCGACTACTTCCCGTGTTCCTTACACCACTCGTTCACATGCATGGGGTACCTTACTGGTACATTACTACTTACCCAACTAACTCATAAATGAGCGTGTCAGGCCTGCAAGCCCCTGTGGGGTGCAGTCGTCCCACGTCTCGTTTAGTAAACTCATAGTGTCCGTCACACGTTTAGCTATTGCTAATTATGAAGTATTCTGTTGTCGATCTCCTCTTTCATTGTTCCATAATAACATTAATTGTTCTTCTTGAAGTCAATCAAGGGAAGTCCATTTTACTGTGTTCTTGGGTATGGTATGCTCTAGCTCCTTCCTGTATTCCGTATTGATTCGGTCACTTAATATCTGAGGTCTCTTTCCGTAGAGCCTCTAATCTTGTTTCTCATATTTATGCTACTAGGAATGCACTTCCAATTCCTTAAGGAATGGATAGTGTGCTTTCTGTGAAATCTTACCTAACGAGGTCCAGACTACTGGCATCAATGCACAGCTCGTCTACCATCTTATTTCCTTACTTATACTGGTCTTAACTCATAAATCTAATTGCCTCAGTGTCAATATTTGACGGCTCATGCATAATGGTTGCCTTACCGCGCACCATGACTTAATCCACTTATCTAACTATTGTACTCACGACCACTACTGTGGTAGTTGGCCTCTACCATGTTGCCCATTAATGGTGCAACCTCTTACTCACTTATTCTAATGTCTTACCTTATACTCAATCCCTTCTTGGTGTAAACACACTGGGAGTTCTCTCATTCCGGTATTGGCGGTTGTCGTACCGTGTTGTAAAATAGTTGACTCTTGATATGAAGATGTTCTGCTCCAATCTCAGATTCGTAAGTAGGCTAATCTCTTTCGCTTTCTTTCATCCTTAGTGATGTTATCTACCATGTAATTTAACTGGTTACTGAAGAAGTCATCCACTGAATCACAAGCTCCTCTGAGCATTGATTAATTGACGTGCCCTAATATGCAGTCACAATGTTTATCTCTGCCCATACTAATTCTTACATCCTGGGTGTTGGATAAGGGGTCTATCTGTGCAACCTTCCTTATTACTCAAGTGTATCTGGTATGTTCTAAGGTAATCTCAAGGTTCATAGTTTCCATTTTCTAAATAAAGTATATTTTATCTCTAATATGTGAAAGCCCTTTTGAGGGGTTCATTCCCACTCATGGCCTCACAACAAGGAGAGGTATCCCCACCCTAAAAAGGCATGGTTCGTTCTCCGCTCCTGTCCTTAGCATTATCTCAATATTCTCATTGGTACCCTTTCTTGGTAATGTTCTTCCCAATCTAAGTTATAGGTTTAGTAACCGTTCATATCTACAAATTGTAGTCCCTTTGTGGCTTAAACAAGCTCTCTTATAACTTATTGAGCCTCGGGCTCTGATGTGGTTAACATCCTTGGCTCGTAGGCTCTTAATGCTTAATGTCTCAGTTCATTATTTGTACTCTTACTCATCTGTAGGTTATTCTTATAAACTTCTGGTCCCTTGGAACACCATCAATCATTAGGTTACATACCAAATGTAGTATCGGGTTTCATGGTAAATTGTTACATCCTGCTTCCTGCTAGGGAAGTTGTTCAGGTGATCTGAGGTTACTCAATGTCTTTGACAATGCTGTCATTCTACTAGACTTCTGTCTTTTAATAGTCAAGGTTAGGCCCGTATCAGGCGTTTGTCTTACGTGTCCAAGTTGGATATCATCCTGTCATCTTATACTTCCATCTCAACGCTTCGTTCAACCTCTGTTGATTACGCCACCCTTTGATGATCAATCATACTTGGGTGTTAATGAGTTAGACGAACAGTACTAGCTGTCATTCATCAGTTTGTTTGGCTCGACTATGCCCGCTCTGTGGGGTAGTCCTATGAGCTTTCCTTTTCCAGGGTTGTATGACTTTAATCCTTAGTAGGTTATAGCTTACGTTTATTTCTTTTATCCTTGATTTCTGGGTTTCCGTCATCTTCGTTGAAGAATGTTGTTATTGGTATCCTTAATGGTCACTCTGGGAGTCTTATCCCGTTTTCGTTGTAAGTCGATGCTTCAACAGTCTCAATAGTATCTTATAATACATCCCTTGTATATCATTGCTTATATAGTGTTTTTGCTCGCGATACCGAGCAATCTCTTAGGTTTTCCCCTTGGAGTTTGAGATTGGTGTTCTTACCGTACTGTCGGTTGTTGTTGTAGTGGGTTATACCGTTGCTAGTATTTATATGGTTTAGTATTTCGTCTAAGCTCAGCTCCCTGCTGGCTGATGTGTCGGTTCATCTCATCATGGTCAGGCCGTCAGGCCCTTCCAAGGTCCTATATTTTTTTCCTGTTCTTATGGATTTACAATCCGGTATTAATATATGCTACAACTGTAGCGTTCTCCTATTTCGCCTTGATGGCTTTTCGTGTGGCTTAACCGTGGTAGCACTTGCTATGGCAAGTGCGCCATGCAGGACGGGTTATTGGTACAAGGTACATCGGTAGTGACACTTCCTTCTAATTTCCATGTAATTGGTAGTCCTCGGGACTCCTTCGATAATCTCTTATTTTGGATAACCGTCCATCCGGCAGTTTCCTTGTTGTTTGACAGTACTGTCATTTATCAGGGCGTTCCTCTTTCTGAGAGAACCCCTTAATATTTCCTTATGTCTTAATCCTCGCTCTTGTCTCCGCACACCTTGTTGTGGTTACTAAGTAATGATTCTCCTTCAGGCACTACATCGTAGTCCTATTTTGGTATACAATTGTATGGGTTTCTACCGTCGTCTGCATTATGTCAGCCAGGTCCTGTAACCTTCCTCGTAATATGGGGTTTGGAGTTCCCGTTTCTAACTGGACTTTCCAGTAATCTCAATCCTCGTGCTATGTATTTTTCCCCTGTTATGCTCACTCGGACCGCTGTCCGGTATTCATGTCTCTTATCATTCCTTATCTATTGCACTCGTAGTGCTTTCCTTATCATTGGTATGGCGGGTTATTTCGACTGCGTAGCATGTCGACCCATGTTGCCGGTAATTACCGTTCCTTTACTGATAGTATTCCATAGGTAGCGCCTGTTTCTCTGTTGATGCGCTCCATTTAAAATCTCCCAGTTCTCCATAACTGTTGTACGACAAGTTGTTTCTCGTATTGCTTACTGTTAGCTAACTGCCAGATCGGGTTTCCCCGAGTAAGAGAAGGCTTTCTTCTCTCTGGCGTTTGTTCCACATATTTAGGGTTAGGGATGTGGAGGGCGGGCCTAGGTACTATGGATATCCGGTAAACACCGGGGAGTCCTGGCTAACGCACCTCACACTCTATCTCTAACCCTTAACCCATAACTCAATCTCAACCTCATCATTCTCCTAAGTTCGGTATTTCTTGTCTTCAGAGCGTAACTACGCTCTGATACCACTTTTTGTAACACCCCAACTCAATCCAAATGTGGTCTCGCATCTTAACAGTATAAATATAAACATGTCACAGCGGAATTCTTTACAATCCAGGACCTTGCCATGGTCTGACTACAGAATATACCGAACATTAGTCTAACAACCTAAACCATTTACATATCCTTCTTACAATCCTCTCACAACCTATACATCTTACTAACTCATATTGCCATACGAGTGTACATGCACAACTCGTAGGCCACTCTTAACCTTTAACATTTGTACTCCTTCTTACTCTCGTGACAGCCGCCTCCTGATATTCACCTGTGTAGTAAAAGGAAGCCCCCGAGGGGGTCAGCACGAATGCTGGTACGATCCTCTCATGGCCCCCAAGCTAACGTGGCTACGACGACTAATTGTCGATAGCATGGAGGTTGATTAGATGCACAACATAATAGAAAGTGCAGTAAACAACAACTCAGATATGAACAATCAAAGTTCACACACAATGAACGACTTAAATGCGTTCCCTTAATCAGAGAGTTAGTTATTTAACTCCTTAATTAATGTTCCCTCTTAATCTTAGTCCATCTTATCTTACCTCAATCTGATTCTTATCTTAATCTTAGAAACAACCATCCTTTAATAAGGAGTGGATGCCACTTATCTTAATCTTAATTATACAAATCATCCTTTAAAAAGGAATGATTGTAACTCATCTTAATCTTAACTTAAGTATGCCAACCGTTCTCTCATTGGGAACAGGTTAGCCCTTAGTTCGTTGTTTATTTTTGTAGGGCTTGGTTAACCCTAGCCAGCAGCAGGACACTTACCAGCAATAAACAACATTCTTAAATTGTTGGGGATGTAGGCTTGATCCCCCCACGCCATCTTAAAGCCACCTACCTTGGACTGGATGTCCAATGTAGCCGAGCCGGTCAACCGACCCAAGGCTACTAGTCCGAGGACTAGTCCTTAATCGGAAGTCGAATCTGCTATAGATACCGACCCCCTTTCCTTAGCATGCATGACCGGAGATCGGTCCCGGGTTTCCTCACTCAAGTTCCAGTTAGTAGTTATCTCAAGACCCTGTTTGTTGGTTAACCTCTTTCGGTTCATATCGCCCTCATTAGGGGGCGTTCCTTAGTCTCACTCAATTCCTTACTAAACATTGGTTAGTAAGTTCTCACGGTATGTTGTGTTAGTTTTCAAACATCACACAACATTACAATATATATATAATATGTTCCGGTTGCATGCTTTATCTTGTTTAGTGAGCACACAAAACAAATAGCACACAAGCCGAGGGACACCTCGTTAGCAAGCAGGTCACAAGAAGAAACAACTGTACCGTTCACCGTTGGTCGTTCGGCTGCTTACTCTCTTCCGGAGTCCAAACTCCCAAGTCCTAAAACATTCATTCAGTTTTAGGTTGTTAATCACTTAACTTAATATGACTTACTTAACTTGTTTAACTTACTTAATTCCTTAATGATCCCCACCTAACACCTCTTAGGTCTTACACTTAATCTTACAAACTTAATCTTAAACTTTCAAGTTTATACTTGACTTAACTTAATCTCTTAAGTTCTTAGGGTCTCAATCATTACTACCCTACCAAAGGCATACCTTATTACCCATTGCCATTCTTAGAATTCAAAATTTCTCTTTTTTTTTTGTTTTTAGGCTCGACCGGACTTACCGACCGGACTTGCCAAGTCCGGTCCATTCCAGTACCCTTTTACCGTTGGAAAATTCACTCCGACCGGACTTACATGTCCGGTCCTATGTCCGGTCGATTCCAGAGACTTATTACCGTACAAAATTTCATGCCGACCGGACTTGACAAGTCCGGTCCCATGTCCGGCCCATTCCAGAAAGATTTTTCCCTCACAAAACACAAGTCCGACCGGACTTGTAAGTCCGGTCCCCCAAGTCCGGTCGATTCCAGAAACATTTTCCGGTAGTGTAACAGAGCCCGACCGACCTTGCAAGTCCGGTCCTAAGGCCGGTCGGCTCTAGAAACTTGTTTCTAAATTCTCTTTCAACTCCAAACTTCTCCTCACATATTCTAATATGTTATAACCTCATTTGGGCACCTCAAATACACCTTAAGCCCTCCTTTAAATACCTTAAATCATCCACCAAGATCCACCTTAGTCATTATGCATTTTCCTTGCAATAATGCTAACACTTGTAATGCTTTCCTCTAGGTTTCTAGGTGGTGGTTCATACCTAGTGTAACCACTATGCCAAATGTTTTCTTCACCACTATAACATCATCTCCCAAGCATCTTTCACCATCGAAAATCCTTTTATGCACTTACTTAAAGTTCCTTACTAAGCTTAAGCTTCCATCCACCAACACCTTGTTTCCTTCCTAGTTGGTTGCCAACATTTGCCTAAGTCCTACATGCTCAATTACATTCTCTTGATTCCTAAATCCTCCAAGGTAATGCCTAAGTCATTATAACTCTTTACCACACTTTATCTTACCCCTTTTCATCAAGACAACCTCAAAGACTTCCTAGCACTTCCTTAGTCATTAATTTCCCTTAGAACATATTCAAAACACCTTAATCTTTACACCTTCTCCTTAAACTTATGCACAAGTCTTATATTCCTCATCTCATGATTTTGGTGTGCTCAAAACACTCACCATTCCTCTAACTCCTCCTAGACATCTCTAGGTCATCCTAAACCTCAAGGACTCCTTAATTAACTAATCTCCACTCAAATCCCTTATAATGATTCCTAGTAAATCCTAGGTCACATTAACTCACCACTACCACCACACACATTGTTTTCTACTCAAATTTCGCCATAGCTCCTTTAGTATTTTATCATGCCCATAAGCATTTTTTTCTCACACAATAATCTCACACACACACCAAGTCCTTTCTCATCTTATTTTCTCACCCAAATCAACTTATTCACATCATACTCAATATATTGCAATAACCTTAAATTGCATAGCACTAAGGCTCTTAAATGACATGGCTCTTAGGCCCTTAAATGACTTAAACTTAAACACTGAATTTCCCACATATATAAGCTTTCAACCTGCAATTACACTCATCAATCTCATAGTAGTTATAATGCTCTTAAAACTCATCTTAAACTTATATTACTAACTCATTCTCATTAGCTCCTTAGTCACAAGTTCATAAGCTTGTTTAAGTTCTTTTTCCTTAGGTTATATAACCCAATACACAATGTAAGCTCTAAGCCACATTGGTATTTATCTAAAACTCATTCCTTAATCTTAAACCTCCATTAGGTAAGCATTTTACCTTGTTTTCTCAAGCTTATCTTAATCTCCTCCTTAGGCCTTCCTCTTGCATAGATCTCGGCCACCACTTAAATTCCTTTTGCCAATGTTCTAATCAATATTTAAGGACTCATATGAGTACTAAACAATGCACTAACCTCAAGGAATAAAACCTAGGTTAGAAATGTGTTCTAAGGCATAAAAGTGGATGATTACCTTTGAAGTCTCAAGGTAGACTTTGGCATTGAATGAAATAGGACCTCCACTAGTCCTTGGTGAATAAATCAAGCTAGAACAAGGCATAAAAACACAGCCCCATGAGAAAGAATTTTCGGCCATGTATAAGAAATGATGGAAACATGGTTTTTCTTACATTTTCTTTACCTTAAGAGAATGGAGAAGCTAATGAGCTCTTCAAACTTGATTTTCCTCCATCAATGGAGTTTTCTCATGGCACCAAAATGGAGCTTTGAAAGATTTGAAAAGATAGAAAGATAGGTCTTGACCTAACTAAGAGAAATATGTGTTTAGTTTTTGATTTGGAGCAAAGATGAACACTTAGTGAGTGATTGAAGGTGGAGCATCCATGAATGAAGCTCTCTCGGTTTGGAGCAAAAGAAGAGAAAAGAAATCGTGTGAAGAAGAGAAATGAAGAGAGAGATGAAGAAAAGTACTAAGGTAAGATATTTGCTTTAATAAAGCAAATAGTAACTTCTTTACTTATCTCTTCTTTTCCTTTCTCATTTGATGACTCATGTGGTGACTCCCCACATAAAAACCGGCCACCCTCTTAATATAAGGCTAACATGGTCTTTGTTGACCAATTAATTGACTTATATTGATTAAAACTTAAACTAGTCACTAAATAGTTACTATTCACTAATCAAGGCACATAATCGGGAAATTTTTGATTTCCCATTGATTTAGACCTCCTAATGTGATACTAATTAGTACACATGTTGATTAAAGAGTAATGATGGACATTTAGCCACTCAAAACTTAATTCTAAGACAATTTCTCAAATGTGCTTTAAGACTTCTTAAAGCACATTTTGTGTTTTAACTTGTTTTCAAGCTTGGTTTTCTTTGCTAATTGATTTAAAATGACCATTAGAATATTACTAAGGTCTTACCAAGATATTTGGGTACTCACCCAAGTCTCTCCAAGCTTAGAGCACATTTTTGCCCTGATTGCCTTTAAGGCACTTTCTTGTGTTTTCCTTGGTTAAAATTGTCTACCAATCTTTCTAAGGCATATTTTAGCCCTACTACATCCTAATTTGATGTTCACTTAGCATACTTAGGTTTGGGGTATTTCAATCTACCCCCTTAAAAGAACTTTGTCCCCGGTTCCCATGCATCCTATCTTATTAGAATACATGTCTTACCTCATTCCTTAGATCATATAGATCATACTTATGTATACTTAATCTCATTGGATCATTAGATCCGCCATATTCTTATACTTAAATATCACACAACATGCTTAAGCATGTGCAGCACTCAAAATTCCTTTTTTCCTTTTGATGATTAAAACATTCACATAACTTCCAACGTATTCTCCCATGTCACCGGTCCGTAGACAATGGCTCATTCGTCCTCGTCACCATGGGCTAGAATACAAAACACGCTGCTCTCCCCATGTCACCGGTCCGAAGACAAAGGCTCGTGCGTCCTCGACTTCATGGGCGAGACTCAGTAAAAAGGTAATCCTTTTTACGAGGTCATGTGAGGAATAATTCCTCTAATTAAAAATACAAGCAACTCCAATTTCATTTTATCCTAAGGCCTCTATTCATAGTGTGATTTAATTGTGACCACTGGTAGGGAGTTTCAGGAATCATCCAACCCTGATGTGATCAGCATCAGTGTCGAACTATCCTTCCACTCCAATTTGTGTTCGGTTTCCCTTGATCCCTAGAAAATCAAGTTCCACCTCCCACGTCATTTTCAAACATCAGATAATTCACTCATATCCAATTTTTCTATCTTTTTAGTTCTTCTAATCATAATCAATACATCTCCAAAGTGTGGACTCATTCCATCAAGCATTCCCAACTCATCTCTTAGTAATCACCTCAAGACTTAAATTCCTAATAAATTCTATATCAGTCTCATACCAACTTCCACTGTCTCATACCACATAGCATTACTATATCCTAACTCATAATCATATCAAATTGCATCTCATAATGTTATCTTATTCTTATCTCACACATAGTCTCATATCGACTTATACCTCATATATTCCTTATTTCTTAAGTCTCCTTAATCCTCTTCCTTAATTCTCTTAACTTGTACTCACACCGGAGTTAACAAGATAGGTACTCAATATGTATGGTATTCACATCTTCTGTGTGCAATAACCATGATTTATCTCAAAATGTTTATATAAAACATATAGTTTATGTACCCAGTACATAGACATACGCTAAGCGGTTTTCGCTCTACCCCCCTTAAAATGGATTACGCCCACGTAATCGGCGTCACATCATCTTTGAACATAAGTTCAAGATATCTAATTCTTACCAAGCATTCTAGCTTTCATGTCATCTATCTTACTTATAATTCGATCAGAAATGACTTAGTCTCTGTATCGAGGATTCTTAACGGTACTTATACCGTTTCCTTAACTTGGTTTGGTCTAATCTCAAAGGTAGTGGTCTGCTAGCTTCTGCTGCGCGACTCTGATAATCTTAGGCTTAATTGTCTCAATGGACACGTGTTATCTTTATATATACACGACCTTAATGAGTTGTAACTCGTCTATCCAGTCTCCCTGGAGATCTAATGTTCATACTCTTAGTGTTTTTTCGAATGTCTAAATCGTTCTCTCCAACTGACCTTTGGTCTGAGGATGATTCTTAGTCTGAAACTATTGTTTAGTGCATAATGCGCTCTACAGTCTTAATCTCTTACATCTTAAGGCATATTCAATGTCTGTACTTAACAATCCATGCTCTTCGCACTTCATAGTCCTTAATTATTGGTTCTTTGGTTCCTCTGTGTTGCTGGTTCAACTGAATTCTTCTCTTCGGCTGTTTGTGGTAGTAGCTACTCTTGTCTGATCTTGCGTCGTTGTCCGTGGTACGGAGTCGACTACTTCCCGTGTTCCTTACACCACTCGTTCACATGCATGGGGTACCTTACTGGTACATTACTACTTACCCAACTAACACATAAATGAGCGTGTCAGGCCTGCAAGCCCCTGTGGGGTGCAGTCGTCCCACGTCTCGTTTAGTAAACTCATAGTGTCCGTCACACGTTTAGCTATTGCTAATTATGAAGTATTCTGTTGTCGATCTCCTCTTTCATTGTTCCATAATAACATTCATTGTTCTTCTTGAAGTCAATCAAGGGAAGTCCATTTTACTGTGTTCTTGGGTATGGTATGCTCTAGCTCCTTCCTGTATTCCGTATTGATTCGGTCACTTAATATCTGAGGTCTCTTTCCGTAGAGCCTCTTATCTTGTTTCTCATATTTATGCTACTAGGAATGCACTTCCAATTCCTTAAGGAATGGATAGTGTGCTTTCTGTGAAATCTTACCTAACGAGGTCCAGACTACTGGCATCAATGCACAGCTCGTCTACCATCTTATTTCCTTACTTATACTGGTCTTAACTCATAAATCTAATTGCCTCAGTGTCAATATTTGACGGCTCATGCATAATGGTTGCCTTACCGCGCACCATGACTTAATCCACTTATCTAACTATTGTACTCACGACCACTACTACTGTGGTAGTTGGCCTCTACCATGTTGCCCATTAATGGTGCAACCTCTTACTCACTTATTCTAATGTCTTACCTTATACTCAATCCCTTCTTGGTGTAAACACACTGGGAGTTCTCTCATTCCGGTATTGGCGGTTGTCGTACCGTGTTGTAAAATAGTTGACTCTTGATATGAAGATGTTCTGCTCCAATCTCAGATTCGTAAGTAGGCTAATCTCTTTCGCTTTCTTTCATCCTTAGTGATGTTATCTACCATGTAATTTAACTGGTTACTGAAGAAGTCATCCACTGAATCACAAGCTCCTCTGAGCATTGATTAATTGACGTGCCCTAATATGCAGTCACAATGTTTATCTCTGCCCATACTAATTCTTACATCCTGGGTGTTGGATAAGGGGTCTATCTGTGCAACCTTCCTTATTACTCAAGTGTATCTGGTATGTTCTAAGGTAATCTCAAGGTTCATAGTTTCCATTTTCTAAATAAAGTATATTTTATCTCTAATATGTGAAAGCCCTTTTGAGGGGTTCATTCCCACTCATGGCCTCACAACAAGGAGAGGTATCCCCACCCTAAAAACATGGTTCGTTCTCCGCTCCTGTCCTTAGCATTATCTCAATATCTCATTGGTACCCTTTCTTGGTAATGTTCTTCCCAATCTAAGTTATAGGTTTAGTAACCGTTCATATCTACAAATTGTAGTCCCTTTGTGGCTTAAACAAGCTCTCTTATAACTTATTGAGCCTCGGGCTCTGATGTGGTTAACATCCTTGGCTCGTAGGCTCTTAATGCTTAATGTCTCAGTTCATTATTTGTACTCTTACTCATCTGTAGGTTATTCTTATAAACTTCTGTCCCTTGGAACACCATCAATCATTAGGTTACATACCAAATGTAGTATCGGGTTTCATGGTAAATTGTTACATCCTGCTTCCTGCTAGGGAAGTTGTTCAGGTGATCTGAGGTTACTCAATGTCTTTGACAATGCTGTCATTCTACTAGACTTCTGTCTTTTAATAGTCAAGGTTAGGCCCGTATCAGGCGTTTGTCTTACGTGTCCAAGTTGGATATCATCCTGTCATCTTATACTTCCATCTCAACGCTTCGTTCCTCTGTTGATTACGCCACCCTTTGATGATCAATCATACTTGGGTGTTAATGAGTTAGACGAACAGTACTAGCTGTCATTCATCAGTTTGTTTGGCTCGACTATGCCCGCTCTGTGGGGTAGTCCTATGAGCTTTCCTTTTCCAGGGTTGTATGACTTTAATCCTTAGTAGGTTATAGCTTACGTTTATTTCTTTTATCCTTGTTTTCTGGGTTTCCGTCATCTTCGTTGAAGAATGTTGTTATTGGTATCCTTAATGGTCACTCTGGGAGTCTTATCCCGTTTTCGTTGTAAGTCGATGCTTCAACAGTCTCAATAGTATCTTATAATACATCCCTTGTATATCATTGCTTATATAGTGTTTTTGCTCGCGATACCGAGCAATCTCTTAGGTTTTCCCCTTGGAGTTTGAGATTGGTGTTCTTACCGTACTGTCGGTTGTTGTTGTAGTGGGTTATACCGTTGCTAGTATTTATATGGTTTAGTATTTCGTCTAAGCTCAGCTCCCTGCTGGCTGATGTGTCGGTTCATCTCATCATGGTCAGGCCGTCAGGCCCTTCCAAGGTCCTATATTTTTTTCCTGTTCTTATGGATTTACAATCCGGTATTAATATATGCTACAACTGTAGCGTTCTCCTATTTCGCCTTGATGGCTTTTCGTGTGGCTTAACCGTGGTAGCACTTGCTATGGCAAGTGCGCCATGCAGGACGGGTTATTGGTACAAGGTACATCGGTAGTGACACTTCCTTCTAATTTCCATGTAATTGGTAGTCCTCGGGACTCCTTCGATAATCTCTTATTTTGGATAACCGTCCATCCGGCAGTTTCCTTGTTGTTTGACAGTACTGTCATTTATCAGGGCGTTCCTCTTTCTGAGAGAACCCCTTAATATTTCCTTATGTCTTAATCCTCGCTCTTGTCTCCGCACACCTTGTTGTGGTTACTAAGTAATGATTCTCCTTCAGGCACTACATCGTAGTCCTATTTTGGTATACAATTGTATGGGTTTCTACCGTCGTCTGCATTATGTCAGCCAGGTCCTGTAACCTTCCTCGTAATATGGGGTTTGGAGTTCCCGTTTCTAACTGGACTTTCCAGTAATCTCAATCCTCGTGCTATGTATTTTTCCCCTGTTATGCTCACTCGGACCGCTGTCCGGTATTCATGTCTCTTATCACTTCCTTATCTATTGCACTCGTAGTGCTTTCCTTATCATTGGTATGGCGGGTTATTTCGACTGCGTAGCATGTCGACCCATGTTGCCGGTAATTACCGTTCCTTTACTGATAGTATTCCATAGGTAGCGCCTGTTTCTCTGTTGATGCGCTCCATTTAAAATCTCCCAGTTCTCCATAACTGTTGTACGACAAGTTGTTTCTCGTATTGCTTACTGTTAGCTAACTGCCAGATCGGGTTTCCCCGAGTAAGAGAAGGCTTTCTTCTCTCTGGCGTTTGTTCCACATATTTAGGGTTAGGGATGTGGAGGGCGGGCCTAGGTACTATGGATATCCGGTAAACACCGGGGAGTCCTGGCTAACGCACCTCACACTCTATCTCTCAACCCTTAACCCATAACTCAATCTCAACCTCATCATTCTCCTAAGTTCGGTATTTCTTGTCTTCAGAGCGTAACTACGCTCTGATACCACTTTTTGTAACACCCCAACTCAATCCAAATGTGGTCTCGCATCTTAACAGTATAAATATAAACATGTCACAGCGGAATTCTTTACAATCCAGGACCTTGCCATGGTCTGACTACAGAATATACCGAACATTAGTCTAACAACCTAAACCATTTACATATCCTTCTTACAATCCTCTCACAACCTATACATCTTACTAACTCATATTGTCATACGAGTGTACATGCACAACTCGTAGGCCACTCTTAACCTTTAACATTTGTACTCCTTCTTACTCTCGCGACAGCCGCCTCCTGATATTCACCTGTGTAGTAAAAGGAAGCCCCCGAGGGGGTCAGCACGAATGCTGGTATGATCCTCTCATGGCCCCCAAGCTAACGTGGCTACGACGACTAATTGTCGATAGCATGGAGGTTGATTAGATGCACAACATAATAGAAAGTGCAGTAAACAACAACTCAGATATGAACAATCAAAGTTCACACACAATGAACGACTTAAATGCGTTCCCTTAATTAGAGAGTTAGTTATTTAACTCCTTAATTAATGTTCCCTCTTAATCTTAGTCCATCTTATCTTACCTCAATCTGATTCTTATCTTAATCTTAGAAACAACCATCCTTTAATAAGGAGTGGATGCCACTTATCTTAATCTTAATTATACAAATCATCCTTTAAAAAGGAATGATTGTAACTCATCTTAATCTTAACTTAAGTATGCCAACCGTTCTCTCATTGGGAACAGGTTAGCCCTTAGTTCGTTGTTTATTTTTGTAGGGCTTGGTTAACCCTAGCCAGCAGCAGGACACTTACCAGCAATAAACAACATTCTTAAATTGTTGGGGATGTAGGCTTGATCCCCCCACGCCATCTTAAAGCCACCTACCTTGGACTGGATGTCCAATGTAGCCGAGCCGGTCAACCGACCCAAGGCTACTAGTCCGAGGACTAGTCCTTAATCGGAAGTCGAATCTGCTATAGATACCGACCCCCTTTCCTTAGCATGCATGACCGGAGATCGGTCCCGGGTTTCCTCACTCAAGTTCCAGTTAGTAGTTATCTCAAGACCCTGTTTGTTGGTTAACCTCTTTCGGTTCATATCGCCCTCATTAGGGGGCGTTCCTTAGTCTCACTCAATTCCTTACTAAACATTGGTTAGTAAGTTCTCACGGTATGTTGTTTAGTTTTCAAACATCACACAACATTACAATATATATATAATATGTTCCGGTTGCATGCTTTATCTTATTTAGTGAGCACACAAAACAAATAGCACACAAGCCGAGGGACACCTCGTTAGCAAGCAGGTCACACGAAGAACAACTGTACCGTTCACCGTTGGTCGTTCGGCTGCTTACTCTCTTCCGGAGTCCAAACTCCCAAGTCCTAAAACATTCATTCAGTTTTAGGTTGTTAATCACTTAACTTAATATGACTTACTTAACTTGTTTAACTTACTTAATTCCTTAATGATCCCCACCTAACACCTCTTAGGTCTTACACTTAATCTTACAAACTTAATCTTAAACTTTCAAGTTTATACTTGACTTAACTTAATCTCTTAAGTTCTTAGGGTCTCAATCATTACTACCCTACCAAAGGCATACCTTATTACCCATTGCCATTCTTAGAATTCAAAATTTCTCTTTTTTTTTTGTTTTTAGGCTCGACCGGACTTACCGACCGGACTTGCCAAGTCCGGTCCATTCCAGTACCCTTTTACCGTTGGAAAATTCACTCCGACCGGACTTACATGTCCGGTCCTATGTCCGGTCGATTCCAGAGACTTATTACCGTACAAAATTTCATGCCGACCGGACTTGACAAGTCCGGTCCCATGTCCGCCCATTCCAGAAAGATTTTTCCCTCACAAAACACAAGTCCGACCGGACTTGTAAGTCCGGTCCCCCATCGGGTCGATTCCAGAAACATTTTCCGGTAGTGTAACAGAGCCCGACCGACCTTGCAAGTCCGGTCCTAAGGCCGGTCGGCTCTAGAAACTTGTTTCTAAATTCTCTTTCAACTCCAAACTTCTCCTCACATATTCTAATATGTTATAACCTCATTTGGGCACCTCAAATACACCTTAAGCCCTCCTTTAAATACCTTAAATCATCCACCAAGATCCACCTTAGTCATTATGCATTTTCCTTGCAATAATGCTAACACTTGTAATGCTTTCCTCTAGGTTTCTAGGTGGTGGTTCATACCTAGTGTAACCACTATGCCAAATGTTTTCTTCACCACTATAACATCATCTCCCAAGCATCTTTCACCATCGAAAATCCTTTTATGCACTTACTTAAAGTTCCTTACTAAGCTTAAGCTTCCATCCACCAACACCTTGTTTCCTTCCTAGTTGGTTGCCAACATTTGCCTAAGTCCTACATGCTCAATTACATTCTCTTGATTCCTAAATCCTCCAAGGTAATGCCTAAGTCATTATAACTCTTTACCACACTTTATCTTACCCCTTTTCATCAAGACAACCTCAAAGACTTCCTAGCACTTCCTTAGTCATTAATTTCCCTTAGAACATATTCAAAACACCTTAATCTTTACACCTTCTCCTTAAACTTATGCACAAGTCTTATATTCCTCATCTCATGATTTTGGTGTGCTCAAAACACTCACCATTCCTCTAACTCCTCCTAGACATCTCTAGGTCATCCTAAACCTCAAGGACTCCTTAATTAACTAATCTCCACTCAAATCCCTTATAATGATTCCTAGTAAATCCTAGGTCACATTAACTCACCACTACCACCACACACATTGTTTTCTACTCAAATTTCGCCATAGCTCCTTTAGTATTTTATCATGCCCATAAGCATTGTTTTTCTCACACAATAATCTCACACACACCAAGTCCTTTCTCATCTTATTTTCTCACCCAAATCAACTTATTCACATCAACTCAATATATTGCAATAACCTTAAATTGCATAGCACTAAGGCTCTTAAATGACATGGCTCTTAGGCCCTTAAATGACTTAAACTTAAACACTGAATTTCCCACATATATAAGCTTTCAACCTGCAATTACACTCATCAATCTCATAGTAGTTATAATGCTCTTAAAACTCATCTTAAACTTATATTACTAACTCATTCTCATTAGCTCCTTAGTCACAAGTTCATAAGCTTGTTTAAGTTCTTTTTCCTTAGGTTATATAACCCAATACACAATGTAAGCTCTAAGCCACTTGGTATTTATCTAAACTCATTCCTTAATCTTAAACCTCCATTAGGTAAGCATTTTACCTTGTTTTCTCAAGCTTATCTTAATCTCCTCCTTAGGCCTTCCTCTTGCATAGATCTCGGCCACCACTTAAATTCCTTTTGCCAATGTTCTAATCAATATTTAAGGACTCATATGAGTACTAAACAATGCACTAACCTCAAGGAATAAAACCTAGGTTAGAAATGTGTTCTAAGGCATAAAAGTGGATGATTACCTTTGAAGTCTCAAGGTAGACTTTGGCATTGAATGAAATAGGACCTCCACTAGTCCTTGGTGAATAAATCAAGCTAGAACAAGGCATAAAACACAGCCCATGAGAAAGAATTTTCGGCCATGTATAAGAAATGATGGAAACATGGTTTTTCTTACATTTTCTTTACCTTAAGAGAATGGAGAAGCTAATGAGCTCTTCAAACTTGATTTTCCTCCATCAATGGAGTTTTCTCATGGCACCAAAATGGAGCTTTGAAAGATTTGAAAAGATAGAAGATAGGTCTTGACCTAACTAAGAGAAATATGTGTTTAGTTTTTGATTTGGAGCAAAGATGAACACTTAGTGAGTGATTGAAGGTGGAGCATCCATGAATGAAGCTCTCTCGGTTTGGAGCAAAAAAAGAGAGAAAATCGTGTGAAGAGGAAATGAAGAAAGAGAAGAAAATAGACTAAGGTAAGATCTGCTTTAATAAAGCAAATAGTAACTTCTTTACTTATCTCTTCTTTTCCTTTCTCATTTGATGACTCATGTGGTGACTCCCCACATAAAAACCGGCCACCCTCTTATATAAGGCTAACATGGTCTTTGTTGACCAATTAATTGACTTATATTGATTAAAACTTAAACTAATCACTAAATAGTTACTATTCACTAATCAAGGCACATAATCGGGAAATTTTTGATTTCCCATTGATTTAGACCTCCTAATGTGATACTAATTAGTACACATGTTGATTAAAGAGTAATGATGGACATTTAGCCACTCAAAACTTAATTCTAAGACAATTTCTCAAAAATGTGCTTTAAGACTTCTTAAAGCACATTTTGGTTTTAACTTGTTTTCAAGCTTGGTTTTCTTTGCTAATTGATTTAAAATGACCATTAGAATATTACTAAGGTCTTACCAAGATATTTGGGTACTCACCCAAGTCTCTCCAAGCTTAGAGCACATTTTTGCCCTGATTGCCTTTAAGGCACTTTCTTGTGTTTTCCTTGGTTAAAATTGTCTACCAATCTTTCTAAGGCATATTTTAGCCCTACTACATCCTAATATGATGTTCACTTAGCATACTTAGGTTTGGGGTATTTCAAGAGGGATGTAGCATATTTTGTCTCCCGATGCCTCACCTGTCAGAAGGTGAAGTTTGAGTATCGTCGACCAGGAGGCCAGATTCAGTCATTACCAGTACCGTGCTGGAAGTTTGACGACATCAGCATGGACTTTATGGTCAGTCTCCCTTCAGCTTGAAATACCCCGAACTTATATATAGGGATTAAAATTAATCTAATACGTATTTAAGGGCCTAATGACGCCTAAGTAATATTAGTAAGGAAAAATAAGTCCAAAAGAAATGAAGAAACGCTTGAAAACCGAAAAACGCTAAATAAGAGTTAAATAACCATAGGAGGTATGAGACCTCGGTTAGCGTATTATGTGGATTCTTAAGGCTTAATAAGGCTAAAATAATATATGGGAACAACTCCCAAAGAAAACGGATCCTTTAAATGGATTAAAACACAAACGAATCATAAAGCGTGTTTTTCGAGGAAGCCGGGAAAACGTGACTTTAAACGGATCAAATAGACTCGTAATAATTTTGGTCAACCAAATAGTCACTAATAAACATTAGTGAAGGTCTATAGCCAATAAAACTAATAAACGAGAAAATAGTAAAAACTGACAAAAACGGGAAGTTGTGGGGTAATAGTGTAAATAAAATAAATTAGTGTGTCCACTATTGCAATTAATGTTTTAAAAGGCCATGTGAGGAGGGTGCATCCGGCTGAAATAGCCCATACCCCTCTCTTAATTTCCCCTTATTTGCAAAAGGACAAACCAAATAAAAGCAAAAAGTTAATCTCTCTCCTCCCTCACAACTCTCTCTCACGTTTCTTTCTCAGCCCAGTACCTCTCTTCTTCCTCTCTGTAGCCATGGCGATTTGAAGAACCCATGTATAGAGCCTCTTCTTCTTCATTTTTGAAACCTCAAACCATCACCAAATGCTACAAAAACTATACCGTTGAATTCGTATCGTCAAGGAGATCATTCTCCACCCTTCAAAAATCTAAAACCACCAACTTTAGTTTTGAGGGTATTATCAGTTGAGAGCTTCAAGACACCATTTCAAGATCTATCATCTTCTCCATGTTCCAAGGTAAGAAGTAGACCAAAGCTTCACTCTTTTCATCTTTTCCTTGCAAAAATACAAAACTCACGTATCACCACTATTCCATTGCTAGCCGGTTTTGGTGTTCCTCCTTGAGGGTTGAACCCTTGTCACTTTCTACTCCAAAAAAAAACTTCATTAGAAGCTCAAGGTAAGATCTCTTAAGAGTTTAAGTAAGTTCTCATAAGTTAGGGTTTAAAACCTACGTAGAAAATTTAGCAGTTGGGTGTGTAAGTTTGTACCTTGTTACATGGTGTAGCTTGGTGTAAATAAATCAAGAAAAACAAAGAAGGAAAGAGGAGCAAGAAAGGAGAAAGAGCAGAAAAGGAAAAGAAACAAAGAAACCAAGGTAATGTGAAGCCTCCGTATAACTTTAATGTTTGTGTATGTGTAGGAATATTGTTTTAGCAATGAACTAAACTATTGTAACCGTGGGAAAAGAATGGTACACTAGTGAATGGTAGTTGTAGTTTGAAGCTTTTGGAAACAAGGAAATAATATGCTAAGTGTAAATGTTGAGTGTGCAGGAGGTATTAGAAATATATGTGAGAATAAGGTATATGTTGAACAGGTTGTATATTGAGTGTGCAAAATTATGTGGTGAGAACACTTAGAAATGTAGGGAACCTCTATCAAAATTTGTTTAGGAATGTGGAGCCTTAGGTGATGTGGAAAAGAAAGAAAAGAAACAGAGAATACAGAGAAAAATGAGATTGTTCACTTTGTTTTGTAACAGGAAAAGAAATGTAATTGAGTGAGTTGTAAATGGTAAAACGTGAGTGTCAAACTAAGTTAGGATAGTTTGAGAGTCATTGAGTTATGGGAAAAGAATAGGAAGGTCTGTAGCATTATTTGAAGAAGTAGAAATGTAACAAAGGAAGAAAAATTACAGTAAGGATGATAATGTAACAGATGTTTATAGTGTTGGTTTAGGCTAGTTTAAATGCTTAAACAAAGTTAAAACATGCTAGATTATATTAGAAATATTAGGGAGAGATTGGTAGAAGTTTGGAATTGAAACAAACTCAAAAACTTATATATTTGCAATACTGTAACTAGTCCGGGTTTGCAAACCAGCACACAACCCGGACTAGCATGAAAATACGACAGAAAGTTTTACAGAGGGATGGTCCGGGTTTACAACCAAGACACTAACCCGTACCACCCCAAAATACACCGTAAGTTACCAAACAGATGGCCGGGTTTGCAAAGTAGCACACAAACCGGACGATTCAAAAAAATCACCCGAGAGCATATACCCATGAGGTCCGGGTTTGCATACTAGGAAGGAAACCCCGGACCAAGCAGCATTTCACCCGTATGTAGTTTCAAACGAGTTTGGTCCGGTTTTGTAAACCCGGACACCAACCCGGACCACACAGAAATCCTACAGAATATGTTTCAGCTAGGTAAGGATGTGTAATGTGGGTAATGATATTATAAGATGATTAAGATATAAATAATGATGTTTAAAGGTTATTAGGCCATAAACAAGCTTAGAAAATAATTGTAAGTAGGTAACACAAGTATAAGTATTTGAACAACAATGAATTAGTAAGTATAAAACAGGAAATGTTAGTAAGTGATTAGTAAGGTAAGGTATGGATAATTAACCATCCAACTATATGTATGTGATAGGATTCAAATAGTTGAACACCGAAGGGAGTCGGTGAGTCCAAAGTCAACGGTGAAAGGTATGATTTCTTCATGCCCTGTATCCTAATCTGGTTACCCCGATTTGTGTGCTTATTTGACCACCTAATAAGATAAATGCACGAATCGGATTATATTGCACTTACTTGTGCTTGTTTACATTGTTCTCGATATTTGTCTTGAACAATAGTTTGTATAATTCATGAAATATATGAATGATGATGATGTGCAATTGTACCTTGTAGTGTACTTGTATATTATATTGTATTTGTATGGATGTGTATATGAATAATGTATTGTGTATGTGGTTGGATGTTGACTTCTACTAATTCCTGACTACCTAACTCCTAACTTAAGTGAGTAAATTGGAATGAGTAGAAGTCCGATATAGCTTCGGCCACGCGTGAGGATGCGGAGTCACAAGAGGTTGGCTGCAATTCCTGACTCTTAAACTGGTCAGCGGCCCAAATCCCTTAAGTGGGTAGCATCCCGGATTGGTGAGTCAAGTAAATCCCGGAGGTGGGACGGAGTAGTCCCCAGGGCCGGAGGTCCTGACGACTTAACATGAGTAAGAGTAAGTAAGTATGGATCCGTAAGTATGTATGAGTATGAGTATGTATGCGTAAGTACTGTGGAACGAGTAAAAGAGTAATCTCCACCCGATTAACCCGGGTGGACCAACATGAGCTAACAAGTATGGTGGATTGTGTATGTATTGTGCATGTATTGTACATGTATTGTGTATTAAGGATTTCGGAAAGGTAAATATAGATCTGATGGCTTGTATGATTTACCATGTATGTATTGAAGAGTATGTATTGAAGTGTATGTATGTATTCCTTGCGTAATGTATTGTAATATTATGTATAAGAGCATGTATGCATGTATGTTTGAATGAAATCAATCGCATGTATTCGACCAAGTGGTCGGCGTACCCTCACTAGTATGCGGGGTATGCGGTTATCATGCGCAGCGAAAGCTGACCCCCTAGGGGGAACGTTTTTAGTGTGCAGGTACCGAAGCGGATGTGGCCAAGGTAAGAGACCGGCAGCACAACCTTGCACTTAGAAAGTAAGTAGTTGTGAGGAATGGGTAGATGTAGACTCTTAGTGAGTATGTTTGAACTTGGAAGAGACATTATAATTGTATAAGGATCCTAGTAGACTCGGTTAAGTATATTGTATTGTATGGATTATGGAGGAGTAAGTATTGAACGGAGCATTGTTGTATTTGATTGATGAATGGAGTATGTATTATAGATGTGTAGTACTCGGGATTCCGGTCCATCAGACCGATGCTGTATGTAGAAGAGGTAGCCTTGTTAGTCACCACGTGATGTATCACCCACTGTATGTAAGTATGTATCCGCTGCGTGTATCTGATGTGTAAGGAGATTGGACGGTAAGCATTGTATTAATGGTAGGGGTGTTACAAAAAGTGGTATCAGAGCGATACTTCACTCTGATGACTGGAAATACCGAGTTTAGGAATACTGAGTTAGGAACTAGAAGCTGAGGGCTAAGGGCTGAGTGTTAGCATTAGAGATATGCTAGTTAGGAACTACCGGTGAGTACCGGATACCTACAATACCAGACCCGCCCTCCGCAAACCCCACTGTATGACTTAGGAAGTACGCCAGAGAGGAGGAAAGACCTCTCATACCCGGGAAAACCCGATCTGGCAGTAGTGAGATAATCCTATAAGAGGAAAGAGCTTGACACAGTAGATACCAAGAATTGGAAGTCCCGGAAATGGATTCCGGTTGAACAACAATACCCGCACTTAATGGCGGTAGAATGAGCACTCCAACCATAAGGAGGCTACAACTTATAACAGCATGGGGCGACATGCCTAGCAGTCGCGAAACCTGGCTAATCAATCAGCAGCAGGAAAAGGAGCACTAAACGTGCAACGACGCAGAAGGAAGAACAATAACAAAACCCGAGACACAAGTCTACGGGCCAGTAATAACTAAATAATACCACCAACGGTATGCTAGCTGACTAAGGACATAGTCAGGAGTGGCTAACTCCAAAAACCACAACGCCAAAAAGGTTACAATACCTGGCCTACAAGTTCAAGTGGCTACAAGGACAATCACAAGATATAATCCGACGCAACACAAGAATAGTGCCTAGACAAGCTAAGGATCAATCACCACGGTAAACCAGTGGGAACGAGCTACAAGGAAAAACACAAAACTAAATAAATGGGGACCTCCAAGGATTAGAGAAGTACCCCGACCAAGACAACCATGTCAAGATCAATGAGAACCTACTTAAAAGGATCGAGTATCCCAAACATAGATCAATACAATCAAGGGAAGAGTCAACAAGACTATTAAATACAAGTGGAAACCATACCAAGACCGGTATAGGTTTAACCAAAAACCAACAGTACCACGCACTTGCCACGGCAAGTGCAGTAAGGGCAGGAATATGTAGAGGAACACTAACACACCACAAGCACATAGTAATGTACTGAGACCGCAAAGAAGCGACTACCGGATCACGTATCCTAAGAACAGGAAGAATGGAACCTCGGAAAGGCCTAACGGCCTGACCATTGTATTAAGGACATACCAGTCAGCAAGAAGCTGGACTTGGTCAAGACCTCAAACATGGCTATGCCATGAAGAACATCTTTTAACACCGAACCGTTGTTTTAAAACCAAATTTTCCTTTCAAAACCACAAACCTTATTTTAAACCTTGGATTCTAAAACCAAACCAATAGAATTACGGTGAGTATCAAAGAATGATACCAGAGGAGTTGACAATAGAATACTTCACCTAGGCGTGTGACAAACACTACGAGTGTACCCGTTACGGGATGTGGGACGACCACACTCTGAAGGAGCTTGCGGGCCTGACATATAGTTAGGTATGTGGTGACGTATCAACAAGGTACCCCACGTATGTATACATGTAGTGTGCGACACACGGGAAGTAGTCAACTCCGTTCTCAGTAAGTTCAAATCAAAACAGCTGAACACCTCAGACAACCTAGTATAAGGAACTCAGAGAATCCATCTGAAGATAAGGAATAAGAACTAGAAAGTGCAAGGAGCACAGACTAGTAAGGACAGACATTGGATATGTCTCGAATAATTCAAGCAATTACCGGACAACTGGAGACGATACCCAGCCTGAACACAGTAAGGAAAATGCCTAATGTGAACACAATAATGCTCAAAAGATGGGACCGAGTTCCCAAGAGCGGTCACAAAATTACCACAAGGTATAATCCATCATTGAAGAGGATATTAAACCTAGTCTTAAACACTAGGAGAAGGTATAAATGGACTACCCAAGAGTGGGAGACGTTGCAACCTTAAAAAGGGATAGCTCAAATATAATACCACAAGGTGGTATAGTAGACACAACATATCATAAATATTAACCGGATGTAACGGCATAACCTAACAACACCCAGGAGCAATCCTTGAAGGGTGTCTGAAATTGCAACAGTCGAACAACAGCGATATGATAAAAGCACAAAAGCTAGAACGAACACTCGGTTAGGACACCGAAGGGATTTCACTTAACAGGAAATACCCTAGACTACAAAAGGCACTGATTAACACCAGAATGCCTAAAGGACCTCCTATGAACGGAAGCGTGATGTCATGACTTACCATGGAGCCCAGTAATACCTCCCACCTATGGGGTATAGAAGAAGTGGAAACATGTATAAGCAGCTTGCAAAGAGCATAGCTCGCAGCAATTCGGCTTAAAAGCCATCAACCAACTACGCTATGTAAACCTTAACGGTTGTAGAACCCACACCATTGATAACAAGACTTGAAAGGGATATTGTCTCATACGACAAGAAATCAACAACTGGACCATCAATTCAAACCCAACACCCGAGTGGCTTGGAGTAATGGCCAACTCAGTGTCACTATCACTAGAACATCAGTCTAGTATACAGTTGGCAAGTTTTAGATTACCTTCATGCCTTCTGTAGCAATGGTAACACAGAGGCATAAGAATCGTGATAACGCCAACATTGGCCTAGTCCACACTTGGACACTACGAGAAACCCAAGGGAAGGTACCCCTCGTTAGCCAAAGACCGCTAATGTGGTGAAGATGTGAACCCTTAGAAAGGCTTCCATCTATTATAACAGAAAAGCATACGCATATAGATATTGCCAAGGGGCGAGGGAATAAGGAAATGAGATTTCCAAACCATTATGACTTAAGAAGTAAGCCTACTCCATATGCACCCAAGCATGTGGTGAACCGCTGTGTAAACACCACCATGGTAAACCTAGTCATAAGATCTATGAGTGAAAACAAGCCTCTCAACAAGAACTTCATTTATCAATGATAGAACGGGACCAGAAAACCCTTGAAGTTTCTTGGGATGTCCCGGTGATGTACATACAAGTAGAACCACACAGCTAGAGCCTCTAACCAATGCTCAGCACTGAAGGACAATAATTGTCAAAACAATCAATGAGAATACACATTGAACACCACGAATGACTAACGCTCAAAAGAGATTATAACCCAATGAGTTATCTCATCTTCGGTCAACCAAGATACTTGGTAAATTGTATCCTAAATGATGATGGAATGTGAGGTAAGCTAACCTACACATAAAACCTAAGTTGAGTAAGACATCCCCACACTGGGAAATAATCACATTGTGGTATGCCACGACAACCGTCATACACACGAACAGAGGAAACCCTCAGTGTTCATGTCATAAGTAAATGGTGCCAACGACAATGGCAATGAGTAAAGACAAACTACCACAGTAACAGAGACAGTAAAACGATGTTGTATACTGAGTAAGAATGTGGGGCGCAACAAGCGACCGCTATGAGGAAGTAGTTAAGCAATGACACGGAATATAAGTATGAGAAACAGGTAGAAATATTTATTCCTATGCGATCACATAAGTGATTTACTGTCAAGCGTTTACGCCTCTGCACTCTGTATGACTGAGTGTTTTGGTATTGCACTTGTGCAGCTAATAACCTAATGGGATGGCTAGGGATATGGAGAATGTAAACCGTAGTAAATCTTTCTTTTCACCACAAACATGGCACAAGCCAATTAAGCAAGCTTAGCAACAGACCGTGCGGCCTAAGGCCAAAGGAGCACGAAGAGTGTAAAACACACTAACAATCACAAGATGTGAATTCCAGTGGAATAAAGAGTGAAAAGAGACTTAAGAAAGTCATTAGGACCGATGCATAGAAAATGCAAGGTCATACAAGTAAAGAACACTTGTACTGAACCAGAAGAACTGGTATAATTTAGAAGCTAGTGACAACAGAGGAAGCACTACAGTTAAGTGGTGACTTAACCTCGCCTGACAATAAGTCGGAGGAACTTAACGAATAATCGTAGAAGCACGAATAGCATGTGCAGAAGATTACCAGAGAGCTGGTTATAAATCTTAAACTCATTGAGCCCAAACACGGTGAAAGAATACCACATTTGTTTAGTAAACCTTATTCCCATAATAGACGGATAAGAAGGTGATGTATAGCACATTAAGGATAACAAGAAGGGTGAATAACCCGAGTATCAGGGTCGCGCAGCAGAAGCTAGTGGGCCCTAGCTAGGAGATAATATACCTAGTAAGTATAGCAAAATGGCTATTAATGCCTTGAAGCCTAATAGGCTAGAACCGAATTAATGATGAGTTAAATAAACTCATATGGAAATCCTTGGTGCAAAGACTAAACCATTGGTATGGTTAAGATCCCTTTGACCAGAGCATATTGTATAGTACACGGTAGTGAAGCTAAACACTTCAGTTTGCCCATACTGATTAAACCAAAGTTTAATAATAATAACATATGGTAGATTACGTGGGCGTAATCCCTTTTAAGGGGGGTAGAGCAAAAACCGCTTAATGTAAGTTTTGTGAATAAAACACATAAACCGTAATGTGCATAGCACAATGAGAATCAAATTGATGATTGATACTATGTTAAATAAACATAAGTTCTCATTCATATTGTAATTATGGTAACTAGGCATTAGACATGCAAATACCATAGGAGGAATATACCCATCTTGTAACACCAATGTAAGAGTATTAGTAAAAGAAAAGTAATGAGTAGTGGACGGAGCTCCACAAGTATTGTAGCCTTTGAAGAAGTAGTACGAAATGAATGAGAGTAGTAGATGTATGAAGTCTAGGGGTAGTGTATACCTAGGTAAATTATTTGAAGCAAATTGAAGTCAACTAAATCTCATAGGTATAGTATTCCTTAGTTTGAATATTGGAGATGATGGTGAGTAACGGATGGAAGTAGTGAAGGTTGATAAAATGAGCATTTAGGTATTGAACCACAGAGTAAAGCATTTGGGAAGTAGAGTGAGGATGATCGATGGATTGATTCCATCCTTTGGAGATGCATGAATTCGTATCACGACTAGAAAGAGTAAAAAGATAGAAAATGAAAACAACTAAATTATTTGCTTGTTTGAAATTGATGTGGGAAGTCGAACTTGATCCTGATCAGATCAAGGGAAACCGAACACAAATTGGGGTGGAAAGATAGTTCTACACTGGTGCTTATCACATCAGGGTCGAACGATTCTTGAAGCCCCCCTTAAGTGGTCACAAGAATCACGCGTTGGATAGAGGTAATGAATATAAATTGAAACTTGGAGTTGTATGCTTTGGAAGGATTTCCCTTACACTGAGAATGAAGACTTGGTTAGAAGCTTATATTGGAGGAGATAATAGTGTAGCATATTGAATTATTCCAGGGGCAGCGGGACATAGAGGAGTCCTGTGTCTAGATGACCTGAGTGCCTACGGGACTGTATGTGTATTGCATTGCTTTGGGGACAGCTTCGCACTGTATGTATGTATAAATTTTGTAATGAGGAATCGGATGGTTGATAGTAATATGGATTGGAGTAACTATTGTACATTAGTATGGTATGGAAAGGAGAAACATTGAGTAACGAATTTGGGAATGGTAAGTAGGAGGAATGTATGGCTTCGGTATTAGGCAAGTATAAATGAGTGAGTATAGTAATCCCATAACCTCGAACAACTTTTAGGACAAAGTTCTTAAGGGGCTAGATTGAAATACCCCGAACTTAAATATAGGGATTAAAATTAATCTAATACGTATTTAAGGGCCTAATGACGCCTAAGTAATATTAGTAAGGAAAAATAAATCCAAAAGAAATGAAGAAACGCTTGAAAAGCGAAAAACGCTAAATAAGCGTTAAATAACCATAGGAGGTATGAGACCTCGGTTAGCGTATTATGTGGATTCTTAAGGCTTAATAAGGCTAAAATAATATATGGGAACAACTCCCAAAGAAAACGGATCCTTAAAATGGATTAAAACACAAACGAATCATAAAGCGCGTTTTTCGAAAAAGCCGGGAAAACGTGACTTTAAACGGGTCAAATAGACTCGTAATAATTTTGGTCAACCAAATATTCACTAATAAACATTAGTGAAGGTCTAGAGCCAATAAAACCAATAAACGAGAAAATAGTAAAAACTGACAAAAACGGGAAGTTGTGGGGTAATAGTGTAAATAAAATAAATTAGTGTGTCCACTATTGCAATTAATGTTTTAAAAGGGCCATGTGAGGAGGGTGTGCATCCGGCTGAAATAGCCCATACCCCTCTTTAATTTCCTCCTTATTTGCAAAAGGACAAACCAAATAAAAAGCAAAAAGTTAATCTCTCCTCCCTCACAACTCTCTCTCACGTTTCTTTCTCAGCCCAGCACCTCTCTTCTTCCTCTCTGTAGCCATGGCGATTTGAAGAACCCATGTACAGAGCCTCTTCTTCTTCATTTTTGAAACCTCAAACCATCACCAAATGCTACAAAAAACTATACCGTTGAATTCGTATCGTCAAGGAGATCATTCTCCACCCTTCAAAAATCTAAAACCACCAACTTTAGTTTGAGGGTATTATCGGTTGAGAGCTTCAAGAACACCATTTCAAGATCTATCATCTTCTCCATGTTCCAAGGTAAGAAGTAGACCAAAGCTTCACTCTTTTCATCTTTTCCTTGCAAAAATACAAAACTCACGTAACACCACTATTCCATTGCTAGCCGGTTTTGGTGTTCCTCCTTAGGGTTGAAGCCTTGTCACTTTCTACTCCAAAAAAAACTCCATTAGAAGCTCAAGGTAAGATCTCTTAAGAGTTTAAGTATGTTCTCATAAGTTAGGGTTTAAAACCTACGTAGAAAATTTAGTAGTTGGGTGTGTAAGTTTGTACCTTGTTACATGGTGTAGCTTGGTGTAAATAAATCAAGAAAAACAAAGAAGGAAAGAGGAGCAAGAAAGGAGAAAGAGGAGAAAAGGAAAAGAAACAAAGAAACCAAGGTAATGTGAAGCCTCCGTATAACTTTAATGTTTGTGTATGTGTAGGAATATTGTTTTAGCAATGAACTAAACTATTGTAACCGTGGGAAAAGAATGGGTACACTAGTGTGAATGGTAGTTGTAGTTTGAAGCTTTAGGAAACAAGGAAATAATATGCTAAGTGTAAATGTTGAGTGTGTAGGAGGTATTAGAAATATGTGAGAATAAGGTATATGTTGAACAGGTTGTATATATTGAGTGTGCAAAATTATGTGGTGAGAACACTTAGAAATGTAGGGAACCTCTGTCAAAATTTGTTTAGGAATGTGGAACCTTGGGTGATGTAGAAAAGAAAGAAACAGAAGAGAATTATAGAGAAGGAAAAATGAGATTGTTCACTTTGTTTTGTAACAGGAAAAGAAATGTAATTGAGTGGAGTAGTAAATGGTAAAACGTGAGTGTCAAACTAAGTTAGGATAGTTTGAGAGTTATTGAGTTAGTGGGAAGAAGAATAGGAAGGTCTGTAGCATTATTTGAAGAAGTAGAAATGTAACAGAGGAAGAAAAATTACAGTAAGGATGATAATGTAACAGATGTTTATAGTGTTGGTTTAGGCTAGTTTAAAATGCTTAAACAAAGTTAAAACATGCTAGATTATATGTAGAAATATTAGGGAAGAGATTGGTAGAAGTTTGGAATTGAAACAAACTCAAAAACTTATATATGTTGCAATTGTAACTAGTCCGGGTTTGCAAACCAGCACACAAACCCGGACTAGCATGAAAATACGACAGAAAGTTTTACAGAGGGATGGTCCGGGTTTACAAACCAAGACACTAACCCGGACCACCCCAAAAATACACCCGTAAGTTACCAAAACAGATGGTCCGGGTTTGCAAAGTAGCACACAAACCCGGACGATGCAAAAAAATCACCCGAGAGCATATACCCATGAGCTCCGGGTTTGCATACTAGGAAGGAAACCCAGACCAAGCAAGAATTTCACCCGTATGTAGTTCAAACGAGTTGGTCCGGGTTTGTAAACCCGGACACCAACCCGGACCAACACAGAAATCCTACAGAATGTGTTTCTAAGCTTAGGTAAGGATGGGTAATGATGGGTAATGATATTATAAGATGATTAAGACATAAATAATGATGTTTAAAGGTTATTAAGGCCATAAACAAGCTTAGAAAATAATTTTAAGTAGGTAACACAAGTATAAGTATTTGAACAACAATGAATTAGTAAATATAAAACAGGAAATGTTAGTAAGTGATTAGTAAGGTAAGGTATGGATAATTAACCATCCAACTATATGTATGTGATAGGATTCAAATAGTTGAACACCGAAGGGAGTCGGTGAGTCCAAAGTCAACGGTGAAAGGTATGATTTCTTCATGCCCTGTATCCTAATGGGTTACCCCGATTTGTGTGCTTATTTGACCACCTAATAAGATAAATGCACGAATCGGATTATATTGCACTTACTTGTGCTTGTTTACATTGTTCTCGATATTTGTCTTGAACAATAGTTTGTATAATTCATGAAATATATGAATGATGATGATGTGCAATTGTACCTTGTAGTGTACTTGTATTATATTGTATTTGTATGGATGTGTATGAATAATGTATTGTGTATGTGGTTGGATGTTGACTTCTACTAATTCCTGACTACCTAACTCCTAACTTAAGTGAGTAAATTGGAATGAGTAGAAGTCCGATATAGCTTCGGCCACGCGTGAGGATGCGGAGTCAAAGAGGTTGGCCAATTCCTGACTCTTAAACTGGTCCGCGGCCCAAATCCCTTAAGTGGGTAGCATCCGGATTGGTGAGTCAAGTAAATCCGGAGGTGGGACGGAGTAGTCCCAGGGCCGGAGGTCCTGACGACTTAACATGAGTAAGAGTAAGAGTAAGTAAGTATGGATCCGTAAGTATGTATGAGTATGAGTATGTATGCGTAAGTACTGTGGAACGGTAAAAGAGTAATCTCCACCCGATTAACCGGGTGGACCAACATGAGCTAACAAGTATGGTGGATTGTGTATGTATTGCGTATGTATTGTACATGTATTGTGTATTGTGGATTTCGGAAAGGTAAGTATAGATCTGATGGCTTGTATGATTTACCATGTATGTATTGAAGAGTATGTATTGAAGGTATGTAGTAGTATTCCTTGCGTAATGTATTGTAATATTATGTATAAGAGCATGTATGCATGTATGTTGAATGAAATCAATCGCATGTATTCGACCAGTGGTCGGCGTGCTCACTAAACGCGGGGTATGGTAACGCCCCTACTTATCATAATGCAGCGGAAATAAAAATACTAAGGCGATTACAGATCATCGGGTTTCCAAACACCAGGGGCACCAAACCTCACCAATTACAACTTATGATATTACAAATGCTACGGTCTGAACTCGAGGAAACATGGTATAAAAGTAAATGATAAACAAATACTGTAGCTCTCCAAAATCCTAATTCCCATCCCATACACTATACTCTTCGTGGCCCACCTGATAAACAATTCGTACCTGAAAAGATGAAACCAAGCAGCCACCCCGGGAGGGGTGAGTCAGTCCCTGGAATGGAAACTGGTACAACTCTCCAAAACAAACAGTATTAAAAGAAAACATAACTCTTAAATACAATAAACTTGAAGTCAAATGCTCAAAACAAATCAGAAGAACAAGCACACCAAAACACCAAGTCAAAGATAAAAGTCAAGGATAGAGACAAATAACGTGAAGGAGGAGTGTGCCAACATAAAAGAAACCACGCCAGAAGTTAGGATCATCCATTGCTTAAGTTAGATTCTGTTCCAATTAGGATTAGAAAGACCCAAGTAGTCACAAGGACTAGGAATGAAAGAAGATATCCAAGAAACCATAACTCAAGAGTGGAATAAACCCAATTGGGAGAGATGGCCCCCACCGCCAGTCAGTTGTCACAAGGACGAGGTAAACAGACCTCGTGTCAGTTGTCCATATGGACGAGGTATAGCAGACCTCCGCTGCCACCGACCCGTTTCTCGGTCATCGGTGAAAAGTGAGTGCACCACCCTTATTAGAAATAATCCATACCAGTACCAAGTTTGCATGTCCCATATTCCCACTATATATTAGCTGTACAAGTGCAATACCAAAAACCTCAGTCCTACAGAGTGCAGAGGCGTAAACCCTCAACAGCCATATCTAATGAGATACCAGATAAAAGGAAACCAATGATCTGTGAGTTGTGCATCTAAGGCTCAGTTAGTCAACACAGGCGAGTCAGTCACACAAACAATTTCCTTTCAAGAGACATTCATACTCATTATGCGTTTCACAAAACGTTCCATTCGTAAAGCATCTGAGTACCTCACCAAAAGTCCATTCTGAGTACGAGCACATCAAGCTGAGTACGCGAAATCGTACCTGGTAATCGCTGTAGCAATTCTAGTCGACTTGTGCAAATAATCACAATACTCTGAGGAATATTAAGGTAGTCTAACATCAATAACTTGTAACCTAAGTTAAACTTAAAAATTCCTCACTTTATTTCTAAGTCTCAATTGTCTTTTAAGCCCTCGCTTAAATGTTATGTATAACCCTTGACTTATATTAGAATGTTGTATAACCCAAGGTTGTAAGACTAGGGAATGTATGTTATTAACACCTGTTAATTGTCACACTCTTATCCACTTTATTCATACTTAACCCTAATTCTCAATTCAAGACTCTTGAGACCCTTATATCATAAGTGCGTATTATATTATTCATATAATCTTAGAATCTCAACAATAATTTTTAAGCGTAATACTTTTATTCCTAATTTAGAATAAATATCGGGTTATGACCTATGATAGGTTTATCTTAGAATATTATACTATTATTTCACAATGTAATGATTATGTATTTTATTAGTATTACCAAATAATCCATTATGATTAAGTTTTCCCCTCAACTTAATTAAGATCTACATCCTGTATATTGGAAACATGGTGTTATAGATGCATTTTATGATAACCTAATTGAGTTACTACACTCATTTATCATATGTTTAGTTTAGGATGACTTTTATTACAACCATCTAATAATCTTATCATAAGATGTTAAATTGCTTCTCATCTTGAATAACTATATTATAGTTAACTTAGATTTATCGAACTCTTACATTTAGTATTTCCAAGGTATATTATTTACTTTATCATTAACTATATAATAAGGCACTTTAAGATAACCTTTTATTTATCCTTTCTTACATTTAATTTCCCAAATGTTTTATTTTTACACACATTCCCGCTATAGACCATGTATAATCCTTTTATACTAAATTTTAATAAACTTACGTCTTAAAATACATTTTTCATATTGTTTACAAAACCTAAGGTTTCAAAGGAATAACTTAATAAATTAATCTCCTTTATTATGTTTTAGGATGAACATTATATCTTAACATAAGGTAGAATTTATCTAAGAATTAAACTCTTATTCACAAGTGAAATTGTCAATTACTTAATAAGATAATATGTTCTGAAAAATCCTCATACCTTATAGTCAAATGACACATTAATATTTTTAGTGTCATAAAGTAGATCAATATAATCTCTTATGTAACTTAGTTTTATCTAATAAAAGGTTCAAAGGTTTTAAGTATCAAATTCCTAGTTATAAACCTTTCTATAAATTCTAACTACTAAATACCTCACTTAATTGTAGACTCACATCCTAAGTATTGGTAATTAATGTTGAAAATGTATTTTAAATGGCTTATCTAATGCCAAGAAACTTAAGGATTATTATTTAGATAAATTTCCAAATCATAGTTTAATGTAGTTTTATATCATAATCCTTTTAATGATTTTATCTTAAAACATTAAGTTATATTTCAATACCTTAAATGTTAAGAAATGATTAAATCTAGACTTACTAATTGAAATACCCCAAACCTAAGTATGCTAAGTAAACATCAAATCATGATGTATTAAGGCTAAAATATGCCTTAGAAAGATTGGTAGATAATTTAAACCAAGGAAAACACAAGGAAATGCCTTAAGGGCAATTAGGGCAAAAATGTGCTCTAAGCTTGGAGAGACTTGGGTGAGTACCCAAATATCATGATAAGACCTTAGTAATATTCTAATGGTCATTTTAAATCAATTAGCAAAGAAAACCAAACTTGAAACCAAGTTAAAACACAAAATGTGCTTTAAGAAGTCTTAAAGCACATTTTTGAGAAATTGTCTTAGAATTGAGTTTTGAGTGGCTAAATGTCCATCATTACTCTTTAATCAACATGTGTACTAATTAGTATCACATTAGGAGGTCTAAATCAATGGGAAATCAAAAATTTCAGAAATATGTGCACTGATTAGTGAATAGTGCCAAATAGTGACTAGTTTAAGTTTTAATCAACTTAAGCTAATTAGTTGGTCAACAAAGACCATGACTAGCCTCATTTAAGGTAGGGGGCCGGTTTTTCTAAGGAGGGTGAGTCACCATAAGTAGTCAAATAAGGAAGAAAAGAAGAGATAAGTAAAGAAGTTACTATTTGCTTTATTAAAGCAAAATATCCTTATAAGCTACCTTCTCTCCTCTATCCTCCATTTCTCTCTTTCACCCACGGTTTTCTTTTCTCTCTGTTCCAAAACCGAGAGTGCTGCCCTCCATGGTTCTCCATCTTCAATCACTTGCCAAATACAACTCCAAGCTCCAAATCCAAAACAAATTGCATATTTGTCTTAGTTAGGTCAAGACCTATCTTTCTATCTTTTCAAATCTTTCAAAACTCCATTTTGGTGCCATGAGGAAACTCCATTGATGGGGGAAAATCAAGTTTGAAGAGCTCATTAGCTTCTCCATTCTCTTAAGGTAAAGAAAATGTAAGAGAAACCATGTTTCAATCATTTCTTGTACATGGCCGAAAATTCCTTCTTATGGGGCTATGTTTTTATGCCTTATTCTAGCTTGATTTATTCACCAAGGACTAGTGGAGGTCCTATTTCATTCAATGCCAAAGTCTACCTTGAGACTTCAAAGGTAATCATCCACTTTTATGCCTTAGAACACATTTCTAACCTAGGTTTTCATTCCTTGAGGTTAGTGCATTGTTTAGTACTCATATGGGTCCTTAAATTGATTAGAACATTGGCAAAAGGAATTTAAGTGGTGGCCGAGATCTATGCAAGAAGAAGGCCTAAGGAGGAGATTAAGATAAGCTTGAGAAAACAAGGTAAAATGCTTACCTAATGGTGGTTTAAGATTAAGGAATGAGTTTTAGATAAATACCAATGTGGCTTAAAGCTTACATTGTGTATTGGGTTATATAACCTAAGAAAAAGAACTTAAACAAGCTTATGAACTTGTGATTAAGGAGCTAATGAGAATGAGTTAGTAATATAAGTTTAAGGTGGATTTTAAGAGCATTATAACTACTATGAGATTGATGAGTGTATTTGCAGGTTGAAAGCTTATATATGTGGGAAATTCAGTGTTTAAGTTTAAGTCATTTAAGGGCCTAAGAGCCATGTCATTTAAGAGCCTTAGTGCTATGCAATTTAAGATTATTGCATATATTGAGTTGTTATGAATGAGTTGGTTTGGTGATGAGATATGATGAGAAAGAACTTGAGGTGTGTGAGATGGTTAATGAGGAAAATATGTGTTTGGCATTGCTATGATGCTAGAGGTGCTATGGCAAAATTTGAGTAGAAAATAAGTGTTTAGGCGATGGTGTGAACTAATATGACCTAGGATTTACTAGGAATCATTATAAGGAATTTGAGTGGAGATTAGTTAATTAAGGAGTCCTTGAGGTTTAGGATGACCTAGATGTCTAGGAGGAGTTAGAGGAATGGTGAGTGTTTGAGCACACCAAAATCATGAGATGAGGAATATAAGAAGTGTGCATAAGATTAAGGGGAAGGTGTAATGATTAAGGTGATTTGAATATGTTCTAAGGGGAATTAATGACTAAGGAAGTACTAGGAAGTTTTAGAGGTGGTCTTGATGAAAAAGGGGAGAGATAAAGTGTGGTAATGAGTTATAATGACTTAGGCATTACCTTGGAGGATTTAAGAATCAAGAGAATGTAATTGAGCATGTAGGACTTAGGCAAATGTTGGTAACCAACTAGAAAGGAAATAAGGTGTTGGAGGATGGAAGCTTAAGCTTAGGAAGGAACTTTAAGTAAAGGCATAAAAAGAGTTTTAGATAGTGAGAGATGCTTGGGAGATGATGTTATAGGGGTGAAGAGAACATTTGGCATAGTGGTTACACTAGGTATGAACCACCACCTAGAAACCTAGAGGAAGCATTACAAGTGTTAGCATTATTACAAGGAAAATGCATAATGACTAAGGTGGATCTTGGTGGATGATTTAAGGTATTTAAAGGAGGGCTTAAGGTGTATTTGAGGTGCCCAAATGAGGTTATAACATATTAGAATATATGAGGAGAAGTTTGGAGTTGAAAGAGAATTTAGAAACAAGTTTCTAGAGCCGACCGACCTTAGGACCGGACTTGCAAGGTCGGTCGGGCTCTGTTACAATACCGGAAAATGTTTCTGGAATAGACCGGACATGGGACCGGACTTGTCAAGTCCGGTCGGGCTTGAATTTTGTACGGTAATAAGTCTCTGGAATCGACCGGACATAGGACCGGACTTGTAAGTCCGGTCGGGGTAGAATTTTCAAACGGTAAAGGGTACTGGAACGGACCGGACTTGGCAAGTCCGGTCGGTAAGTCCGGTCGAGCCTAAAAACAAAAAAAAAAAGAGAAATTTTGAATTCTAAGAATGGCAATGGGTAATAAGGTATGCCTTTGGTAGGGTAGTAATGATTGAGACCCTAAGAACTTAAGAGATTAAGTTAAGTTAAGTATAAGCTTGAAAGTTTAAGATTAAGTTTGTAAGATTAAGTGTAAGACTTAAGAGGTGTTAGGTGGGGATCATTAAGGAATTAAGTAAAGTTTAAACAAGTTAAGTAAGTCATATTAAGTTAAGTGATTAACAACCTAAAACTGAATGAATGTTTTAGGACTTGGGAGTTTGGACTCCGGAAGAGAGTGAGCAGCCGAACGACCAACGGTGAACGGTACAGTTCTCTTGTGACCTGCTTGCTAACGAGGTGTCCCTCGGCTTGTGTGCTATTTGTTTTGTGTGCTCACTAAACAAGATAAAGCATGCAACCGGAACATATTATATATGTTGTATTGTTGTGTGATGTTTGAAAACTAACACAACATACCGTGAGAACTTACTAACCAATGCTTAGTAAGGAATTGAGTGAGACTAAGGAACGCCCCCTAATGAGGGACATATGAACCGAAAAGGTTACCAAACAAACATGGTCTTGAGACTATTACTAACTGGAACTTGAGTGAGGAAACCCGGGACCGATCTCCGGTCATGCATGCTAAGGAAAAAGGGGGACGGTATCTGAATCAGATCCGCCCTCCGCTTAAGGACTGTCTTCGGACTTGTAGCCTAGGCCGTTGAGCCTAGGCCGGTTGCGGCTCAGCTACGTGGATTTCCGTCCAGGGTAGGTGGCATTAAGATGGTGCGGTGGGATCACCTAAATCCCAGGTTTGGACTTAGGCTACAACCATTCCCCTCCAGGAACGGTTTGTATTCTGAGAATAAGTTAAGGTTAAGATAAGTTACAATCATTCCTTTTTAAAGGATGATTTGTATTATTAAGATTAAGATTAAGATATTAAGATTAAGATAAGTTACAATCATTCCTTTTAAAGGATGATTTGTATCGTTAAGATTAAGATTAAGTTAAGATTAAGATTAAGGTGAGGTTAAGATAAGATGCAACCATTCCTTTTTTAAAGGATGGTTTGTATAATTAAGATTAAGATAAGCGACATCCACTTCTTATTAAAGGATGGTTGTTCCTAAGGTTAAGATAAGACTAAGATTAAGGTGAGATAAGGATGGGCTAAGATTAAGAGGGAACATCACTTAAGGAGTTAAATAATTAACTCTCTAATTAAGGGAACGCATTTAAGTCGTTCATTGTGTGTGAAACTTGATTGTTCATATCTGAGTTGTTGTTTACTCGCACTTACTATTATATTGTGCATCTAATCAACCTCCATGCTATCGACAATTAGTCGTCGTACCACGTTAGCTTGGGGCCATGAGGGGATCGTACCAGCATTCGTGCTGACCCCCTTTGGGGGCTGTTTTTACTACACAGATACATCAGGAAGCGGCCGTCCGTCGCAAGAGTAAGAAGAGGATACAAGTGTTAAGGATTAAGTGTGACCTACGAGTTGTGCATGTACACTCGTATGGCAATTGAGTTAGTAAGATGTATAGGTTGTTGAGAGGATTGTAAAGAAGAATATGTATTTGGTTAGGTTGTTATGTACTAATGTTCGTATATTCTGTAGTCAGACCGTGGCAAGGTCCTGGAGGTAAAGAATTCCGCTGTGACATGTATATATATTATGCTGTTAAGTTGCGAGACCACATTTGGATTGAGTTGGGGTGTTACAAAAAGTGGTATCAGAGCGTAGTTACGCTCTGAAGACAAGAAATACCGAACTTAGGAGAATGATGAGGTTGAGATTGAGTTATGGGTTAAGGGTTGAGAGATAGAGTGTGAGGTGCGTTAGCCAGGACTCCCCGGTGTTTACCGGATATCCATAGTGCCTAGGCCCGCCCTCCACATCCCTAACCCTAAATATGTGGAACAAACGCCAGAGAGAAGAAAGCCTTCTCTTACTCGGGGAAACCCGATCTGGCAGTTAGCTAACAGTCAGCAATACGAGAAACAATTTATTGTACAACAGTTAAGGAGAACTGGGAGATTTTAAATGGAGCGCATCAACAGAGAAACAGGCGCTACCTATGGAATACTATCAGTAAGGGAACGGGAATTACCGGCAAACATGGGTCGACATGCTACGCAGTCGAAATAACCCGCGATACCAATGGTAAGGAAAGCACTACGCGTGCAATGGATGAGAAATGATAAAGACATGAGTTACCGTACAGCGATCCGAGAGAGCATACAGTGAGATAATACAGAGCATGAGGATTAAGATTACTGGAAGTCCAGTTAAGAACCGGGAACTCCAAACCCCACACAATGAAAAAGGTTACAAACTGCCGACACATGCGAACAACGGTGGAAACACATACAAATTGTATATCAAAATAGGACACAATGTAGTGCCTATAGAAGAACTATTACTTAATAACCACAACATAATGTGTGGAGACAGGAGCGAGGATTAAGACATAAGAAAATATTAAGGGGTTCCCTCAGGAAGAGGAACGCCTGGTAGATGACAGTAACTGTCAAATAACAAGGAAACTGCCGGATGGACGGTTTTATCCAAATACGAGATTATCGAAGGAGTCCCGAGGACTACCAATTACATGGAAATTAGAAGGAAGTGTCACTACCGATGTACCTTGTACCAATAACCCATCCTGCATGGCGCACTTGCCATAGCAAGTGCTACCACGGTTAAGCCACACGAAAAGCCATCAAGGCGAAATAGGAGAACGCTACAGTGGTAGCATATATTAATACCGGATTGTAAATCCATAAGAACAGGAAAAAAAATAGGACCTTGGAAGGGCCTGACGGCCTGACCATGATGAGATGAACCGACACATCAGCCAGCAGGGAGCTGAGCTTACGAAATACTAAACCATATAAATACTAGCAACGGTATAACCCACTACAACAACAACCGACAGTACGGTAAGAACACCAATCTCAAACTCCAAGGGGAAAACCTAAGAGATTGCTCGGTATCGCGAGCAAAAACACTATATAAGCAATGATATACAAGGGATGTATTATAAGATACTATTGAGACTGTTGAAGCATCGACTTACAACGAAAACGGGATAAGACTCCCAGAGTGACCATTAAGGATACCAATAACAACATTCTTCAATGAAGATGACGGAAACCCAAAAACAAGGATAAAAGAAATAAACGTAAGCTATAACCTACTAAGGATTAAAGTCATACAACCCTGGAAAAGGAAAGCTCAGAGGACTACCCCACAGAGCGGGCATAGTCGAGCCGAACAATTGATGAATGACAGTTAACACTGTTTGTTTAACTCATTAACACCCAAGTATGATTGATCATCAACGGGTGGCATAGTCAACGGAAGTTGAACGAAGCGTTGAGATGGGAGTATAAGATAACCGGATTATATCCAACTTGGACACCTTAAGGCGAACGCCTAATACGAACCTAACCTTGACTATTAAAAGACATAAGTCTAGTAAAATGACAGCATTGTCAAAGACACTAAGTAACCTCAGATCACCTGAACAACTTCCCTAGCAGGAAGCAGGATGCAGCAACTTATCATGAAACCTGATACTACATTTAGTATGTAAATTAACGGTGGATAGTGCTCAAAGAACCAGAATCTTATAGGGACCTGCAGATGAGTAAGAGTACAAATAATGAACTGAGACATTAAGCATTAAGAGCCTACGAGCCAAGGATGTTAACCACATCAGAGCCCGAGGCGCAGTAAGTTATAAGAGAGCTTGTTTAAGCCACGAAGGGACTACAATTTGTAGATATGAACGGTTACCAAACCTATAACTTAGATTGGGAAGAACATTACCAAGAAAAGGTACCAATGAGGATATTGAGATAATGCTAAGGACAGGAGCGGAGAACGAACCATGCCTTTTTAGGGTGGGGATACCTCTCCTTGTTGTGAGGCCATGAGTGGGAACGAACCCCTCAAAAGGGCTTTCACATATTAGAGATAAAATACACTTTATTTAGAAATGAAAACTCTGAACCTAGAGATTACCTTAGAACATACCAGATACACTTGAGTAATAAGGAAGGTTGCACAGATAGACCCCATATCCAACACCCAGGATGTAAGAATTAGTAATGGTCAGAATAAACATGTGACTGCACATTATGGCACGTCAATTAATCAATGCTCAGAAGAGCTTGTGATTCAGGGATGACTTCTTCAGTACCAGTTAAACTACATGGTAGATAACATCACTAAGGATGAAAGAAAGCGAAAGAAATTAGCCTACTTACGAATCTGAGATTGGAGCAAACATCTTCATATCAAGAGTCAACTATTTTACAACACGGTACGACAACCGCCTATACCGGAATGAAAGAACTCCCAGTGTTTACACCAAGAAGGGATTGAGTATAAGGTAAGACATTAGAATAAGTGAATAAGAGGTTGCACCATCAATGGGCAACATGGTAAGGCCAACTACCACGGTAGTAGTGGTCGTGAGTACAATAGTTAGAAAGGTGGATTAAGTCATGGTGCGCGGTAAGGCGACCATTATGATGAGCCGTCAAATATTGACACTGAGGCAATTAGATTTATGAGTTAAGACCAGTATAAGTAAGAAATAAGATGGTAGACGAACTGAGCATTGATGCCAGTAGTCTGGACCTGTTAGGTAAGATTTTACAGGAAGCACACTACCCATTCCTTAAGGAACTGGAAGTGCATTCCTAGTAGCATAAATATGAGAACAAGATAAGAGGCTCTACGGAAAGAGACCTCAGATATTAAGTGACCGAATCAATACGGAATACAGGAAGGAGCTAGAGCATACCATACCCAAGAACACAGTAAATGGACTTCCCTTGATTGACTTCAAGAAGAACAATAAATGTTATTTTGGAACGATGAAAGAGGAGATCGACAACAGAATACTTCATAATTAGCGATAGCTAAACGTGTGACGGACACTATGAGTTTACTAAAACGAGACGTGGGACGACTGCACCCCACAGGGGCTTGCAGGCCTGACACGCTCATTTATGAGTTAGTTGGGTAAGTAGTAGTACCAGTAAGGTACCCCATGCATGTGAACGAGTGGTGTAAGGAACACGGGAAGTAGTCGACTCCGTACCACCGACAACGACGCAAGACCAGACAAGCAGCTACTACCACAAACAGTCGAAGAGAAGAGCTCAGTTGAACCAGCAACACAGAGGAACCAGAGAACAAATAATTAAGGACTATGAAGTGCGAAGAGCACGGATTGTTAAGTACAGACATTGAACATGCCTTAAGATGTAAGGGATTAAGACTGTAAAGCGCATTATGCACTAAACAGTAGTTTCAGACTAAGAATCATCCTCAGACCAAAGGTCAGTTGGGGAGAACAATTTAGACATTCGAGAAAATACTAAGAGTATGAGCGTAAGATCTTCAAGAAGAATGGATAGACGAGTTACAACTCATTAAGGCCGTGTATATATAAAGATAACACGTGCCCATTGAGACAATTAGGCCTAAGATTATCAGAGTGGTGCAGCGGAAGCTAGCAGATCACTACCTTTGAGATTAGACCAAACTAAGTTAAGGAAACGGTATAAGTACCGTTAAGAATCCTCGATACAGAGACTAAGTCATTTCTGATCGAATTATAAGTAAGATAGATGACGTGGAAGCTAGAATGCTTGGTGAGAATTAGACATCTTGAACTTATGTTCAAAGATGATGTAACGCTGATTACGTGGGCGTAATCCATTTTAAGGGGGGTAGAGCGAAAACCGCTTAGCGTATGTTTGTGTACTGAGTACATAAACTACGGTGTGCATAGCACAAAATAATTTGAGAATATGTTTTACATAAACATTTGGAGGTAAATCATGGTTATTGCACACAGAAGATGTGAATACCATACATATTAAGTACCTATCTTGTTAACTCCGGTGTGAGTACAAGTTAAGAGAATTAAGGAAGAGGATTAAGGAGACTTAAGAAATAAGAATATATGAGGTATGAGTCGATATGAGACTATGTGTGAGATAAGAATAAGATAACACTATGAGATATTATTTGATATGAGCATGAGTTAGGATATAGTAATGCTATGTGGTATGAGACAGTGGAAGTTGGTATGAGACTGATATAGAATTTAGTAGGAATTTAAGTCTTGAGGTAATTACTAAGAGATGAATTGGGAATGCTTGATGGAATGAGTTCACACTTTGGAGATGTATTGATTATGATTAGAAGAACTAAAAAGATAGAAAATTGGACATGAGTGAATTATTTGGATGTTTGAAAATGACGTGGGAGGTGGAACTTGATTTTCTAGGGATCAAGGGAAACCGAACACAAATTGGGGTGGAAGGATAGTTCTACACTGATGCTGATCACATCAGGGTTGGATGATTCCTGAAACTCCCTACCAGTGGTCACAATTAAATCACACTAAGGATAGAGACCTTGGGATAAAAATGAAATTGGAGTTGCTTGTATTTTTAATTAGAGGAATTATTCCTCACATGACCTCGTAAAAAGGATTACCTTTTTACTGAGTCTCGCCCATGAAGTCGAGGACGCACGAGCCTTTGTCTTTGGACCGGTGACATGGGGAGAGCAGCGTGTTTTGTATTCTGGCCCATGGTGACGAGGACGAATGAGCCATTGTCTACGGACCGGTGACATGGGAGAATACGTTGGAAGTTATGTGAATGTTTTAATCATCAAAAGGAACAAAAGGAATTTTGAGTGCTGCACATGCTTAAGCATGTTGTGTGATATTTAAGTATGAGAATATGGTGGATCCAATGATCCAATGAGATTAAGTATACATAAGTATGATCTATATGATCTAAGGAATGAGGTAAGACATGCATTCTAATAAGAAAAGATGCATGGGAACTTTGGGGACAAAGTTCTTTTAAGGGGGGTAGATTGAAATACCCCAAACCTAAGTATGCTAAGTAAACATCAAATCATGATGTATTAAGGCTAAAATATGCCTTAGAAAGATTGGTAGATAATTTAAACCAAGGAAAACACAAGGAAATGCCTTAAGGGCAATTAGGGCAAAAATGTGCTCTAAGCTTGGAGAGACTTGGGTGAGTACCCAAATATCATGATAAGACCTTAGTAATATTCTAATGGTCATTTTAAATCAATTAGCAAAGAAAACCAAACTTGAAACAAGTTAAAACACAAAATGTGCTTTAAGAAGTCTTAAAGCACATTTTTGAGAAATTGTCTTAGAATTGAGTTTTGAGTGGCTAAATGTCCATCATTACTCTTTAATCAACATGTGTACTAATTAGTATCACATTAGGAGGTCTAAATCAATGGGAAATCAAAAATTTCAGAAATATGTGCACTGATTAGTGAATAGTGCCAAATAGTGACTAGTTTAAGTTTTAATCAACTTAAGCTAATTAGTTGGTCAACAAAGACCATGACTAGCCTCATTTAAGGTAGGGGGCCGGTTTTTCTAAGGAGGGTGAGTCACCATAAGTAGTCAAATAAGGAAGAAAAGAAGAGATAAGTAAAGAAGTTACTATTTGCTTTATTAAAGCAAAATATCCTTATAAGCTACCTTCTCTCCTCTATCCTCCATTTCTCTCTTTCACCCACGGTTTCTTCTTCTTCTCTCTGTTCCAAAACCGAGAGTGCTGCCCTCCATGGTTCTCCATCTTCAATCACTTGCCAAATACAACTCCAAGCTCCAAATCCAAAACAAATTGCATATTTGTCTTAGTTAGGTCAAGACCTATCTTTCTATCTTTTCAAATCTTTCAAAACTCCATTTTGGTGCCATGAGAAAACTCCATTGATGGGGGAAAATCAAGTTTGAAGAGCTCATTAGCTTCTCCATTCTCTTAAGGTAAAGAAAATGTAAGAAAAACCATGTTTCCATCATTTCTTGTACATGGCCGAAAATTCCTTCTCATGGGGCTATGTTTTTATGCCTTGTTCTAGCTTGATTTATTCACCAAGGACTAGTGGAGGTCCTATTTCATTCAATGCCAAAGTCTACCTTGAGACTTCAAAGGTAATCATCCACTTTTATGCCTTAGAACACATTTCTAACCTAGGTTTTCATTCCTTGAGGTTAGTGCATTGTTTAGTACTCATATGGGTCCTTAAATATTGATTAGAACATTGGCAAAAGGAATTTAAGTGGTGGCCGAGATCTATGCAAGAAGAAGGCCTAAGGAGGAGATTAAGATAAGCTTGAGAAAACAAGGTAAAATGCTTACCTAATGGTGGTTTAAGATTAAGGAATGAGTTTTAGATAAATACCAATGTGGCTTAAAGCTTACATTGTGTATTGGGTTATATAACCTAAGAAAAAGAACTTAAACAAGCTTATGAACTTGTGATTAAGGAGCTAATGAGAATGAGTTAGTAATATAAGTTTAAGGTGGATTTTAAGAGCATTATAACTACTATGAGATTGATGAGTGTATTTGCAGGTTGAAAGCTTATATATGTGGGAAATTCAGTGTTTAAGTTTAAGTCATTTAAGGGCCTAAGAGCCATGTCATTTAAGAGCCTTAGTGCTATGCAATTTAAGATTATTGCAATATATTGAGTTTGTTATGAATGAGTTGGTTTGGGTGATGAGATATGATGAGAAAGAACTTGAGGTGTGTGAGATGGTTAAATGAGGAAAATAATGTGTTTGGGCATGCTATGATGCTAGAGGTGCTATGGCAAAATTTGAGTAGAAAATAAGTGTTTAGGCGATGGTGGTGAACTAATATGACCTAGGATTTACTAGGAATCATTATAAGGAATTTGAGTGGAGATTAGTTAATTAAGGAGTCCTTGAGGTTTAGGATGACCTAGAGATGTCTAGGAGGAGTTAGAGGAATGGTGAGTGTTTTGAGCACACCAAAATCATGAGATGAGGAATATAAGAAGTGTGCATAAGATTAAGGGGAAGGTGTAATGATTAAGGTGATTTGAATATGTTCTAAGGGGAATTAATGACTAAGGAAGTACTAGGAAGTTTTAGAGGTGGTCTTGATGAAAAAGGGGAGAGATAAAGTGTGGTAATGAGTTATAATGACTTAGGCATTACCTTGGAGGATTTAAGAATCAAGAGAATGTAATTGAGCATGTAGGACTTAGGCAAATGTTGGTAACCAACTAGAAAGGAAATAAGGTGTTGGAGGATGGAAGCTTAAGCTTAGGAAGGAACTTTAAGTAAAGGCATAAAAAGAGTTTTAGATAGTGAGAGATGCTTGGGAGATGATGTTATAGTGGTGAAGAGAACATTTGGCATAGTGGTTACACTAGGTATGAACCACCACCTAGAAACCTAGAGGAAGCATTACAAGTGTTAGCATTATTACAAGGAAAATGCATAATGACTAAGGTGGATCTTGGTGGATGATTTAAGGTATTTAAAGGAGGGCTTAAGGTGTATTTGAGGTGCCCAAATGAGGTTATAACATATTAGAATATATGAGGAGAAGTTTGGAGTTGAAAGAGAATTTAGAAACAAGTTTCTAGAGCCGACCGACCTTAGGACCGGACTTGCAAGGTCGGTCGGGCTCTGTTACAATACCGGAAAATGTTTCTGGAATAGACCGGACATGGGACCGGACTTGTCAAGTCCGGTCGGGCTTGAATTTTGTACGGTAATAAGTCTCTGGAATCGACCGGACATAGGACCGGACTTGTAAGTCCGGTCGGGGTAGAATTTTCAAACGGTAAAGGGTACTGGAACGGACCGGACTTGGCAAGTCCGGTCGGTAAGTCCGGTCGAGCCTAAAAACAAAAAAAAAGAGAAATTTTGAATTCTAAGAATGGCAATGGGTAATAAGGTATGCCTTTGGTAGGGTAGTAATGATTGAGACCCTAAGAACTTAAGAGATTAAGTTAAGTTAAGTATAAACTTGAAAGTTTAAGATTAAGTTTGTAAGATTAAGTGTAAGACCTAAGAGGTGTTAGGTGGGGATCATTAAGGAATTAAGTAAGTTAAACAAGTTAAGTAAGTCATATTAAGTTAAGTGATTAACAACCTAAAACTGAATGAATGTTTTAGGACTTGGGAGTTTGGACTCCGGAAGAGAGTAGCAGCCGAACGACCAACGGTGAACGGTACAGTTCTCTTGTGACCTGCTTGCTAACGAGGTGTCCCTCGGCTTGTGTGCTATTTGTTTTGTGTGCTCACTAAACAAGATAAAGCATGCAACCGGAACATATTATATATATTGTATTGTTGTGTGATGTTTGAAAACTAACACAACATACCGTGAGAACTTACTAACCAATGTTTAGTAAGGAATTGAGTGAGACTAAGGAACGCCCCTAATAGGGACGATATGAACCGAAAGAGGTTAACCAACAAACATGGTCTTGAGACTATTACTAACTGGAACTTGAGTGAGGAAACCCGGGACCGATCTCCGGTCATGCATGCTAAGGAAAAAGGGGGACGGTATCTGAATCAGATCCGCCCTCCGCTTAAGGACTTGTCTTCGGACTTGTAGCCTAGGGCCGGTTGCCGGCTCAGCTACGCTGGATTCCGTCCAGGGTAGGTGGCATTAAGATGGTGCGGTGGGATCACCTAAATCCCAGGTTTGGACTTAGGCTACAACCATTCCCCTCCAGGAACGGTTGTATTCTGAGAATAAGTTAAGGTTAAGATGAGTTACAATCATTCCTTTTTAAAGGATGATTTGTATTATTAAGATTAAGATTAAGATAAGTTAAGATTAAGATAAGTTACAATCATTCCTTTTAAAGGATGATTTGTATCGTTAAGATTAAGATTAAGTTAAGATAAGATTAAGGTGAGGTTAAGATAAGTTGCAACCATTCCTTTTTAAAGGATGGTTTGTATATTAAGATTAAGTAAGACATCCACCTTATTAAAGGATGGTTGTTTCTAAGTTAAGATAAGACTAAGATTGAGGTGAGATAAGGATGGCTAAGATTAGAGGGAAACACTTAAGGAGTTAAATAATTAACTCTCTAATTAAGGGAACGCATTTAAGTCGTTCATTGTGTGTGAACTTGATTGTTCATATCTGAGTTGTTGTTTACTGCACTTACTATATATTGTGCATCTAATCAACCTCCATGCTATCGACAATTAGTCGTCGTAGCCAGTTAGCTTGGGGGCATGAGGGGATCGTACCAGCATTCGTGCTGACCCCCTTTGGGGGCTGTTTTTACTACACAGGTACATCAGGAAGCGGCCCGTCGCAAGAGTAAGAAGAGGATACAAGTGTTAAGGATTAAGTGTGACCTACGAGTTGTGCATGTACACTCGTATGGCAATTGAGTTAGTAAGATGTATAGGTTGTTGAGAGGATTGTAAGAAGAATATGTATTTGGTTAAGGTTGTTATGTACTAATGTTCGGTATATTCTGTAGTCAGACCGTGGCAAGGTCCTGGAGTGTAAAGAATTTCCGACTGTGACGTATGTCTTTGTGATTGTACGTGGGACATGATATATATGAGTTAAGTTGCGAGACCACCATTGGATTGAGTTGGGGTGTTACACTAATCCAACTCATTCATATGTAAAAGTATTTATTTACTTATATTGTTTATATAAGAACATTTAGATGTAAAAGTATTACATTTATTTATCATTAATTATAGAATAAGATCTATTTGTGTAACATTTTATGTAATCTAATCACAATTTTTCCTAAGTTTAACTTATTAATTACTTAACCCAATTATAGACTTACATTATGGTCGTTGACTACTAACTATACATGTATTTAATACGGTTTATATAAATCTTAGAAATTCAAAGATAACTCCTTAAGTTAATAATCTTAATTTAATACCGCCTCATATAATATTTTTTATTAGTATTATGTAGAGGTTTAGTTTATCTCATTAATTCCTTCATATTATATTCTCTATAAGGTACTTTATTTCTTTTATTTATGTAGTTTTCTTGTGAAGTTTTATTGCATTTAATTATTTATATTAACTTTTACACATAGCTACATCCAATATGGTTTATAAAATAAAGTATTTCCTTAGTTTCAATTAAGTATATTAATACCATATTATATAATTAATAAATGTAGATTAGTTAGTTCCTTGATTAATCTAAGTTACATTTCATTTCTTTTGTATATATATATATATATATATATATATATATATGTTTACTTCACTTAAAAGTTTATACCCAAAAATATTTATTAACATTCTGTATTAAATGTTAGTTAGTTTATTATATTTTCCCCAACCTAAAAGTTCATTAAACAACTATACTTTAATTTTTGGTTACATTAAAAACCATATATTATAAGTTATTCTTATGAAAAACTCATAAACACAATTTTTAAACCCATTTACAATTGTCCAAAAATCCCCAAATTAAATATATAGTAACTATAACATTTTAGACATATTATAAAATTTTATTTCATAAAAATATCTTTTTAAGTTATCCAAATAATTCCATAATACTCGTAACTTGCAAAAATAAACTTATGTTTAAAAAACTCAAAACCCATATTAATTTACGTCAAAATAAACTAGATTTATTTTAAGGAATTATGGTTAAAATTTCAAGCCAAACACATTTGGGAAGGCCATTAAATAAATCTAGCAAGTTAGGACTTTATTCTGGAAAACATATTCACTTAATACTTCTTAAATCCCCACGATCTAATCTCGGCCTTCCATGTTTATTAACCGCGATCGGACAGCCCAGAACTCTCGAGTTCATCAGCGAAGGTAATAAGGGGATCGAGTACTAAATCTCGTTTTTCCACAATCTACAGAACCAAATTCGATGATTCTTGTTCCTATCGATTCGTAATCAAATCCCGGTTCTAATGGTACCCATTTCCCCAATTTTCATGCAGAATTGAGTAGTTTCGAATCTGGGTTCGAAGTTAGGGTTCAAAGTTCAATTCGAATTCAATTTTGACAAATTCTCCCATTGTAATGCATAATGACTAAATTGGCATGTGGGTTTGATCGGAAACATGACTACGAACATCAACATCTGACAATTGATCGGGCGAGACTCACTGGAATTGCATTAACGGGGCGAAACCAAATCGGGAAAACTGGAAATCGTTATTCATGAGCGGTTCAGGTATGCCACTTCTCGAATCAACTCGCACCAACTGAGAGAGATTTGATTTCATGTAACCTATCACAATCCAAACTAGACATGTAACTCTAGATGTTAGTGGAAGAATCATTGATTTTGATGAGCTAGGGAGAAAGTTACAGATCTCTCAAGATCGGTGTTTACCTAGTTGGTTTCGGGATGAACTGGGCAGATTTTCCACCGAGATCGAGTAGGCAACTTTAGACAGATTTATCTCCCAAACCAGTGCGAATCAGCCTTGTCCACATCAAAGTTATAGAGGGATTAGAGATCTTTCAAAACAAGCTAAAGAACACGAAATTTGATGAGAAATGAAGAAAGAGAAGTTATGGTGTGACGAAGTTTACCGATCTCAGGAAAAACCGGAATTCTGGGTTACGAACTAGCGAGGATGCAACTTTGGAACAACTTTCCGATCATTGTAGAAGGAGTTAGATGGGTGTGTGAGTAATGGTTGGAAAGAGGAAGATAGGAGAATCGAATGAAACAAACGGCATACCAAATGGTGGAGTAGGGAAAAAGATATAGGTGTCTAAAGATGCCTGTTGTTGACATGCCAAAACCGCTGATGGAAACTCAACTGATTGAGTGACTCGGTGCTGACTGGGTGACGACACGTGTCATGGACACGTCAGCATCCTTCAAAATTTTGGCTCTAAACTTCAATTTATCATAACTTTGGCTAGGAAGATCCGTTTTTAACGTTCTTTTATCGATCTTCATGGTTTTTCATAACCTATTTATTGGTATAGGTTTCATGGCCTGGTTTGGACCATTCTCAAAAAGTCAACTCTAGCAAGGCTTAATAAGCTTTAAGGTTTTCTAGAATTTTATATTGACTTTTATTTTCAAAACAATGTTCAACACTTCCTAAAATCTTTATAATATATTTGGAGTGTTTAGAAATTTTCCCAGATTTATGGACTTATAAATCTTATGATTAAATTCATAAATATATAATAATGTATAATAATTAGGGTTAAATAGGAGAAAACCCCTAAATAAATTTCACAATTCCATATAATAAGTTAATATTCATAATTCCATACCATAATTTAATATTAATAGTATTATTTATGGTTAATAAAGAAATCCCCTAAATTAATTTTAATTAATTTAGGGGTATTCAGTATATCCCCCTTAACAGAAACTTCGCCTCGAAGTTTAAAAATCAACTAATAAGCACTCACACCACTTCGGGTGTGCTGAAACAATAATAATTCCAGCGAAATTCCATACCAAATCAATCCTTTATTCCATCTGTAACACCCCTAATACGCACATGATACTAAATGAAATCGCAGCGGAATTAAAAACTAAACAGTAACCAACGCTTCGGTGCTTACAACGCCGTCAAACCACCACGTGGTGACAAGGCAGAATAAATACAATTGACCGGTCTGTGATCAGACTCCCGAGCATAAAACTAAACCATAAATACATTATATACAATGTATACGTACTACATATCCTTCACTGACACATCACTGTAAACTGCAATAACCACAAAGTATATAACGCCACAGGAGCACAGGCGCATCCCGGGCCAAATCCAAAAGTATACAAAAGTAAACCTGCACCCTAGGATCTAAAGCCACTCCGCTTCCTCGTCGATCATCCTGCAGTATAAGAAATATGGATCCCCCGAGGGGGTCAGCACCCTTGGCTGGTATGGTAACGCACAGCCTATCGGCTACGGGATAGCGCAGCTAATTGTCATGATAACATGGCATTCATTTACATACATAAACAACATACACATGGAGCATGGCATCAGTTGTGCAACAACTCAACATCACATACACGGTGGATCTTCTTTCCACAATAACAAACCACAGGGTCAAATAACCTAAGAGCCTAGAGGGTGATTCACCCTCATGTGAAGCTCGTTAAACACACTCATTACCATTTGTTAGGCGAACGAGAACTTAAGTCACAGATGGTTCGGTATTTAGTGACCCGAACACACCACACAAACACAGGTTCCCACTAAACCGATCATAAGTCAGAATAGGCTGCTTGGAGAGAAAGAAGCTGCGGGAGATCGAACGCCAAATTAAGGAGAACAATCTTAAAACATAAGAGTCGAATCTGATTCAGATATCTACTCTTAAACTTACATGCATGACGGACAACCGGATTCCTCACTTCCCAGTTAACACTTGTTAGAAGTTACATAGTGGAACTTAACAAAACCAACACACAATAGGTGGTAAGTCATGTTAGACACACACGGGGGAAATGAGTCACAACCATAACATAACAATAATATGAACAACTGTAAACTCATTAACATGTTTAAATCTTATAACGTCATAAACACACAGAAAAACATACAACACACAAAACCGGTGTAAAGCTTAGGAAACAGACTGCAAGAAAACCATACCTCGGTCCTTGCCTCGACTGGTTTCCACCTTGAGAGAATCCTAAACACATTAGTAACGTCGGTTATATCCGCACTAGTCCATTATTAACATTATCTACTCACATTATAGTTTATTTTATTTTACACTTGTTACAACTTTTAATCCTTTTTAATTGCCTTTAAAAACCCACCTAACATGTCTCACATAACCTTATAATATCATTACTAACCAACTACCATTTTTAGATACAATTCCATCTTAAAAACAAATTTTTGGTCCATACAGTGGCCTGCCGAACTTGTGTCCGAAACTTCCAAGTTCGGACGCAAGCCGTGACTTTAGACAGAAAACAGACGCACGTCCGAACTTATGCCGGACTTCGGAAGTTCGGAAGTAGCCGAGAGAAAAAATCTAGACGAAATCCATGCGTCGAACATGTGTCGGACTTCCCAAGTTCGGACACAGTTCGAGGATAATCCTAAGGAAGAATGGGTACGTCGAACTAGTGTCCGGACTCCCAAGTTCGGACACTGCTCGAGAATGAGAATTCCTTACCCAACAGAGCCTGTCCGAACTTCCAACATCCGGACGGAAGTTCGGACAATGCATTATACTCAAATTTATAAGCCTTTAAACACTTAACCAAATTTCTCCAAAGCCTCCAACCCTTATAGTATCTTCTCCTAAAGCCTATTAATGCTTCCAACAACATTTGGACCCTTATATCCACATACAACATCCATGAAACCATTTTCCAATTCCTTAAGCCTTACTTATTTCTTGTAAAATCCTTAACCACTTACAACATTTGTACTAGTTCTAAATGGTGTTCTCACCTATTATAACTACTATCCCAAAACGCTTTCTCTCATCTTAACATCATCTCTTAAGCATATTTCTCACAACCAATCCTTATGTACTCTGAAGTTTTTCCAAGTTTACACTTTCTTCTTATTTACCAAAGTTTGCCGAGTTTATTAAGTCCAACATGACTTTGGTACATACTAAAATCTCAAAGCCTGCCTAAGTCCTTGTTACATCCTAAATCACTTAATGCATGTTTCCTACAAAGAACAACACTTAACATTTAAAATACCTTAAACTTATCAAACTATTTTACACTTAGAATCACACTTGTTACCTAAATTTCGACATAGGTTCTCCTAGAACATTACTCCACCAAAACACATTGTTTTACCAACAACAACCAAGAACACTAAAGATCTACATCCAAAGTACTTATTATACACAACTTCACTCACAAAGCACTAAATCAAATATGTGCATAATTAAATAGCATGGCACTTAGGCCCTTAAATGACATGGCTTTAGGCCCTTAAATGACATTAAATCATAAACACTAAATTTCCACAATGATTGCATTAACCTGCAAATACACTCAACAACACATATGCCTTTTACTAAGCTCTTGAGAACACTTTACTAAGTCATTCACCATTTGCTCTTTAGGTAGTTTTAATATTTATAAGCTCATTTCTCCTAAGGCATTAAAACAACATTAAGTTAGTAGATTTACCTCTTTTGCAAATAACTTCTTTCTTGTTTCCTTTAGAAACCGATAGGGTATTTGATTCTTTGACAAGTTCTAAACAATATACAAACATTATAATGAGTATTCAAGCTATAAGCTCCATCTCATTGTAAACCCTAATTTTACATTGTTTCAAAAACATTAATGTAGTTGTTTTACCTTGCTCTTTGAAGAGAGTTTGAATATCTAGCAAGAGAGGACTCCACCTAGTCCATGAAGAGTTGGAATGAAGCTAGAACAAGGTCACACAAAGAGCTCCTTCAATATGTATTTTCGGTTACCACTAAAACATGAATGAAATGAAGTTTTTATTTGAGATTCCTTACCTAGAAGCAAAGGAGAGTAACAATATGTAAAAATACAAGCTCAAGCTCCTTCAATGGAGAAACTCCATGGCACTGAAATGGTTGTCTTGAAGTTTGGAGAAGATAGAAATGAAGAGCTTGAGGAGAGGAAGAAGATGGTGGTGTTTGTTTTTGATTTGGACAAGTGAGCAAGATTTAACAAGAGATCAAAGCTTGTGTTTAAATGGTGGTAGTGGTATTATACGTGAGAGAACAGCAAGAAGAAGGAAGAAGAGAGGTGGGAAACCGTGTGAGCAAGGAAAGAAATGAGAGAATGAGATAGAATTTGCTTTTGAAGATATTTATACTTTGTAAAGTAAAAAGGGTACTTAAGTAGTTTGTTTATTTTCTTAACAAGCTAACAAGGGTGGTGTGTCACCAACCTTAAAAACCGGCCCCAAATAGTAGTATGAGGGTAATATAGTCTTTATTTGTCAATTTAATTACTTATACAAACATATGTTACAAAATAGCTTATAAAATCACTATTCATGAAAACAAGGCACATAGAAGTGAAATTTTTGATTTCCCATTAATATAGACACCAAATGTGATATTATATAGTACACATATATATTTAAGAGTAATGATGGACATCTAGCCACTCAAAACTCATTTACAAGACAATTTTTCAAAAATGTGCTTTAAGACTCCTTAAAGCACATTTTGTGTTTAAACTTGTTTTCAAGCTTGGTTTCCTTTGGTAATTGATTTAATATGTTCATTAGTGTATAAATGAGGTCTTGGTAAGTTCATTAGGTCTTAACCAAGTTTATCCCAAGCTTAGAGCACATTTTGGCTCTTTTTGACTTTAAAGCACATTTTGTGTTTTCTTTTGTTTAAACTTGTTTACTAATGTTTCTAATACTCTTTTTAGTCTTAATACACCATATTTAAGTGTTTATACCATATATTAAGGTTTGGGGTATTTCAATCTACCCCCCTTAAAAGAACTTTGCCCTCAAAGTTCATACTTCCGCATATCCTAAATATTAGAACACGGGAATACTTATAAACAATACTTCCATACATCATTAACAACACACTTACATAACATTGGACACCAAGTCCATACAACATAACATCGGGTACTTAACATTGGACACTAGGTACATACAACATTATCCACATCATTCAGAAACAACGGTCTGTAATATAACAACATAACATAGACGATGTATTCAAATACACGTCGTACACACATAACCGAAACGGCTCTTCCCCCCTTAAAAGGGGTACGCCCCGTACCCTATACACATAAGAACTAAGAAGTAAACAATGACGGGTACTTCGCCTTCATCTTATCTTCCAGCTCCCAAGTGGCCTCCTCGACGTCCTGGTTAGACCAGAGAACCTTCACCAGTCTCACAGACTTATGGCGAGTGTCTCGAGTCTTAGTGTCCAGAATCCGTACCGGAGTCTCCACTGATCGCATGGTCGGCTCTAAAGTTAGCCTTTCAGGCTGAAGCACATGAGACGGATGAGACATATACTTCTTCAACTGGGACACATGAAATACATCATGTACCTTGCCCAGCTCGGCGGGTAAGTCAAGTCTATAAGCTACCGGGCCGATCCGCTCCGTCACAACATAAGGCCCCACATATTTTGGGCTCAACTTGCCTTTCTGGCCAAAACGAAACACTCCCTTCATGGGGACACTCTCAAAAAACCTGATCGCCCACGGCGAACTCCAGGTCACGTCGGCGCACATCTGCGTACGACTTCTGTCTATCCTGAGCTGCTTTCATATTAGCCCTGATCTAGGGAACTTCTGCCTGAACTTGCTCAAGATACTCTGGTCCTATAATGACCGTCTCACTCGACTCATCCCAGCATAATGGCGTGCGGCACGGTCTACCGTACAAGGCTTGGAAAGGAGACATCTTGATCGAAGCATGATAACTGTTGTTGTAACTAAACTCGATCAGATGTAACTTATCAATCCAGCTGGTCTGAAAGTCAAGTGCACAAGCACGTAGCATATCCTCAAGTGTCTGAATGGTGCGCTCACTCTGACCATCGGTCTGTGGGTGAAACGCTGTACTCAATTTCAATTCAGTACCCAATGCCTCTCGTGTGGACTTCCAATATCTGGATAAGAATCTGGTGTCTCTGTCAGATACAATCGTTTTCGGTACACCATGATGTCTTACAATCTCTTTATCAAACAGTTCTGCCAATCTTTCCACTTTCCAAGTGTCCTTCATCGGAATGAATCGGGCCACCTTGGTCAGTCGGTCAACTACAACCCATATCATATTCAGACCTCCCCTTGTAGGCGGAAGCCCTACTACAAAGTCCATGGAGATATCATGGAACTTCCACTCAGGCACTGGCATTGGCTGTACCATACCACCAGGCCGTCGGTGCTCAAACTTGACCTTCTGGCAAGTGAGACACCTCAACACATAATCACTTACATCTTTCTTCATTCCAGTCCACCAAAAATACCTTTTTATACCTTTATACATCTTTGAAGCTCCGGGGTGAATCGAAGTAGTAGAACAATGGGATTCACTCAATATGCGCTCCTTCAACTCAGCGCTACTCCTAGGTATACACAATCGGCCATTCAGCCTAATCAGGTCATCATCGTGGAGTCTGAAGTCGTACTTCTGACCCTCGAATGTGCCATCAATAAGCTTCTGCCGGATCTCCAGCATATACTGATCCGTCATCTGGGCACTCCGCACCTCTTCAACCAAGCCAGTATGATAGACTAGCGAATGGAGAGAGTGTGCTCGGCGACTCAGTGCGTCAGCTACCACATTTGCCTTACCCTCTTTGTATTGCAGATTAATATCGTAGTCATTCAGAAATTCAACCCACCTTCTTTGCCTCATGTTCAACTCTTTCTGAGTGAACAAGTACTTTAAGCTCTTATGGTCAGAATAGATTGTCACACTTACCCCATACAAATAATGTCGCCATATCTTCAATGCGAAGACAATGGCACCCAATTCTAAGTCATGGGTAGGGTAGTTCTCCTCATGCTTCTTCAGCTGACGGGAGGCGTATGCTACGACCTTCCCGTGCTGCATCAATACACAACCCATACCTCTACCTGATGCGTCGCAGTAGACCTCAAAACCATCTGGACCGTCTGGTATAGTCAGGACTGGTGCAGATGTCAGAGCATCCTTGAGACTCGTGAAAGAACTCTCACAGTCGACTGTCCACTCGAATGGTGCATCCTTCTTCATTAAGGAAGTCATCGGCTTCGAGACACTGGAGAAGTCCTTCACAAACCTCCTATAATAACCTGCCAGACCGAGGAAGCTCCTGATATCAGTGACTGTCTTCGGCCTAGGCCAGGTGCGCACTGCATCTATCTTTGCCGGATCAACAGCGATCCCAGCCTCAGAAATCACATGTCCAAGGAAAGATACTTGGTTCAACCAAAATTCACATTTCGAAAACTTTGCATACAACTGGTTTCTCCTCAGAGTTTGTAACACATTTCTCAGGTGGCTTTCGTGCTCACCTCTTGATTTAGAATATATGAGAATATCATCGATGAAGACTACCACAGACTTGTCCAACTGATCTTGGAACAAGCGGTTCATTAAGTCCATGAACTTAGCTGGTGCATTTGATAAGCCAAACGGCATAACTGTGAACTCATAATGCCCATACCTAGTTCTGAAAGCTGTCTTTTCGATATCACTGTCACGGATGGCAATCTGATGGTATCCGGAACGTAAGTCTATCTTGGAGAATACTGATGCACCCCTCAGCTGATCAAATAGATCGTCGATGCGTGGTAAAGGGTAACGGTTCTTCACCGTAACAGCATTCAGCTCCCGATAATCAATACACAGGCGGAGGCTACCGTCCTTCTTCTTCACGAAGAGAACCGGCGCTCCCCATGGTGAAACACTAGGGCGGATAAAGCCCTTGTCGAGTAGGTCTCTCAGCTGCTCCTTGAGCTCTGTCATCTCTGCTGGAGCCATACGATAAGGTGCTTTCGCAATGGGTCCAGTACCCGGAACTAAGTCGATCTCAAACTCAACCTCTCGTGCTGGCGGCATGCCCGACAGTTCCTTAGGAAATACATCGGGAAACTCCGACACTACCGGCACATCTGGGCTAAATTCGGGGTCTCTCTCTATGTCCTGGACATAGCAGAGGTATACATCACTCCCTCGTCGTAACTCACGATACATGGCCATGGCGGTGATGATCTGAGTCGAAGGCTCCCTGGGCCTCTGGCGGTAAGATATGGTAACCCCAGATGGACTCCGAAGAAGCAGTCGATGCTCGGCACATAGGATTCTGCCCTTGTACCGCTCCAACCAGTTCATCCCGACAATCACGTCAAATCCAAGTCCGTCGAACTCTATCAGGTCGATCGGGAACTCTTCACCTCTGATTCGTACAATGACATCTCGGTGGTAGCGGGTACACCTGATCCGCTCTTTCGATGGGAGAGTGACCAAGAAGTCTGGCATCTCCTCTCCATCTAACCCCAGCCTCTTCGCAAAAGATAGCGAAACAAATGTGTGTGAGGCTCCAGAGTCGAACAAGATCGATGCATCCACGCCATTCACTGGAAAGGTACCGGTGAGGATTGTGCCGCTCTTGCCGGCTTCTGCCTCATTGCAGACACTCAATGTACCTCCCGTTCCGAGTGCACAGCCTAATTCATTGGCAAACTAATAAGTACTGGGTAACAACACGGTTGATATACTTCAATAACTCCACTTTATTCATTAATACTTCCTTTTTACAACATTGTTGGTTTACATGGTTGATAACTTAACACATACATAACTCCCCTAACATGTACTGGCTTAACACATTACAATAGTGTACAAGGCTTTAGAATTGTCTGAAGGTCAAATTCAAACGTCCGGGTTTCATGTGTGTGGCATTGATCACTGCCGACGGTGCGGTATTCAGTTTGATCTTCCTGATGCCATGATATAGCATCCTTGACTGCCCACCCATGATTAACACATCTCCTGACTTTAACATTAACTTCCTTGCGAGATCAGCACGCTTCTGCTCGCCATATACAAATACTGCGGTATCACCAATGGACCAAGACACCACGGGTACTCCCTTACTTAGAGACTCGGGTGACTCGTCCTTATCTTGGTGTAAACCTAACCGTCCACCTTTCTGGTAGAAGTTCACAATACACAAATCTGCTTCCACATCTGGAATTGAATCCGTTTCAACTTGTTGAGCAATTCCCACGGCGTGATTAACGACCGCACGGAACTCCTCAGGTATACTTGGTACTATTGCTCCATCTTCAGCTCGCACTTCTTGATATGACTTGGTGTAAGGGTTCCAGTCCTTACCCATGCACATCATCTTCAATTGCATTCTTGATCCGTTCGGATATTCAGGTGTGTAGAAACCTCCAGGTTTAGCTCCAAGTTCGTCGCATCGTCTGATGACATGGATTTGTGCTCCGGTGTCAGGTATCCTTTAAGAGTATCATACCTGGCTGGATAACCTGACATTGCTCCATTGGAAAGTCGGTATGTTGATGGTGGTCTCCAGGGTTTGGTGTGGGTGGGATTGGATAACATATATTGAAGGTTCCTTTAAGTTTAGAATTATCTAATTAGGTGTCTTTCACACTACACTTTACTCCTTACTCACATGATAATACACTTGAACTCACTAATACACATAAGCATGAAATGCGGTATGCAATCACTTATTACATTCAACAGTTTAGGCGGTACCTGGTCTAGAAGAGGGCCCTGGCGCCTCAGACCGGTCCACCACATTCAGGGTGGCCTTGCTAGGTCCCGACCCCTTCCCCTTCTGGGAATCAGTGTGCCTCTGATCAGTGGGTGGCTGGTTAGCCGTCTTCGGGCCATCAATAGCTGCTGTGGCCTTACCCTTCCACTGCCCCTTGGGCTTGTTGACTCTGCTGTTGGGGTTCCGGTAACACTCATGGTCACGGTGACCCCACTTCTCGCAGTATCGACACTGCACCTCATTTCCCTTGCAGTCCTTGCCGGGATGGTCTCCATTGCACCACTTACAGTAATAGTGGCGCTCCGGTCCAGAGCCCGTGCTAGCTGCTAACACAATACACACTCAGTACTTGTCTCACAACTTATCAACATACACATCAACTTATCACACATGATTAAACAATTACCCTTTGGTGGGTAAGAGCGTAGGGGCTTCGCCGCATAAGCATATGTGAGCTTCAGTGGCTCCTCAGCTGTGGTGGTTTGGGCTTGGCCCTTGTCACCCTGGTGCTGACTCTTCTGGGGCTGGGGTAAGGTTTCTTCTTCTTCTTTCCTCCCCCCTTACCCCTGCGAACTCTGGCCCTCGCTCGTGGCCTTGCGCTTGTGCGCATTCTCCTCGTCCCTTAGACGGACGGTGATCTCCACCTTAGCAGCGGCATGATAGCACTCCTGAATTTAGGATGGTCAGTCATGCCCCGCAATACATACTCACAAACTCACATTAATACTCACTTATAGACTACACATGTCACATCACTCGTTATTTAAATTACCTGCAAGGTAGTATACTCAGCTGGCCCCATCCCATAGCGAAGACGGTGGCTGAGACCGTTATAGAAACGGTTTACCAGCACCCGGTTCGAGTATCCCAGGTCCGGTAACAGGTGGACAAGGCCGGTGAAGGCAGTGTAATACTCATCAACCGACACCTTGTCCCCCTGCCTCAGACTATCCAGCTCAAGGCGCTTGGCCTCTTGAACGTGCACGGGGTAGTATTTGGCTCGCAGCAGAGCCGTGTACTCCCTCCAGCCAAACTGAGGATCCGCCATCCGGTCCTCTCTCACTAGCTTCCACCAGTTTTGTGCCGAACCCTTCAGATAGTAAGCGGCAAGACGGACCTTAGCCTCTGCGGGCACAGCCAAGGTCTCGTAGGCGGTCTCCAACTCGGAGATGTACGCCTCCAGCTTACGTGGGTCGGTCTCCCCATGAAATGAAGGGGGTCTCAATCTGCCAATGCCTTGACCCAGTTGGTCTCTCGTGGCGGTGGCGGTGGTGGCTGAACTCCGGGCATCTGCCCCTGCTGGATCGCAGCTACAAGCTGGGGTACCATCTGGGCCACAGCGGCTGCTACAGCCTCAGCCATAACCTGAGCCGTAGTGTTCTCGCCCTGGTCACCCACAGTACCAGTACCACTTCCGGCCTCTACCGCGCGGTCTACCTGCCATCTGTATTCACATGAATATTCATTAGCATATGCTTGCACACTTATCGGTCCAACGGTTGTAACGCTTCCCGACAATAAGGTATCTCCACACTTAGTTAGTGGTTAACCTTTCCATAACTGATCACTTAGGTAACTGTAGTTAGGTTTCCTAACTCGGTATATTCCTAAGCTCGGTATTCTAGTCATCAGAGCGATACTTCGCTCTGATACCACTTTTTGTAACACCCCTAATACGCACATGATACTAAATGAAATCGCAGCGGAATTAAATAACTAAACAGTAACCAACGCTTCGGTGCTACAACGCCGTCAACCACCCACGTGGTTGACAAGGCAGAATAAATACAATTGTACCGGTCTGATGATCAGACTCCCGAGCATAAAACTAAACCATAAATACATTATATACAATACCGAGTACTACATACATCCTTCACTGTACACATCACTGTAAACTGCAACAACCAAAAGTATATAACGCCACAGGAGCACAGGCGCATCCCGGGCCAACATCCAAAAGTATACAAAAGTAAACCTGCACCCTAGGATCTAAAGCCACTCCGCTTCCTCGATCCTCATCCTGCAGTATAAGAAATATGGATCCCCCGAGGGGGTCAGCAACCCTTGGCTGGTATGGCTAACGCGCAGCCCATCGGCTACCGGGATACGCGCAGCTAATTGTCATGATAACATGGCATTCATTTACATACATAACAACATAACATGGAGCATGCATCAGTAGTGCACAGCTCATCATCACATACACGGTGGATCTTCTTCCACAATAACAACCACAAGGGTCAAATAACATAAGAGCCTAGAGGGTGATTCACCCTCATGTTAAGCTCGTTAAACACACTCATTACCGTTCTGTTAGGCGAACGAGTAACTTAAGTCACAGATGGTTCGGATTTAGTGACCCGAACACACCACACAAACACAGGTTCCCACTAAACCGATCATAAGTCAGAATAGGTAAGCTTTGGAAGAAGCTAGCGGGAGATCGAACGCCAAATTAAGGAGAACAATCTTAACAACATAAGAGTCGAATCTGATTCAGATATCTACTCTTAACTTACATGCATGACCGGACAACCGGATTCCTCACTTCCCAGTTAACACTTGTTAGAAGTTCATAGTGGAACTTAACAACCAACACACAATAGGTGGTAAGTCATGTTAGACACACACGGGGGAAATGAGTCACAACATAACATAACAATAATATGAACAACTGTAAACTCATTACATGTTTAAATCTTATAACGTCATAAACACACAGAAAAACATACAACACACAAACCGGTGTAAACCGCTAGACAACAGACTGCAAGAAAACCATACCTCGGTCCTTGCCTCGACTGGTTTCCACCTTGAGAGAATCCTAAACACATTAGTAACGTCGGTTAATTTACGCACTAGTCCATTATTAACATTATCTACTCAACATTACTAGTTTATTTTTATTTTACACTTGTTACAACTTTTCATCCTTTTAATTGCCTTTAAAACCCACCTAACATGTCTCACATAACCTTATAATATCATTACTAACCAACTACCATTTTTAGATAACAATTCCCATCTTAAAACAACAATTTTTGGTCCATACAGTGGCCTGTCCGAACTTGTGTCCGAACTTCCAAGTTCGGACGCAAGCCGTGACTTTAGACAGAAAACAGACGCACGTCCTATGTCCGGACTTCGGTAGTTCGGACGTGAGCCGAGAAAAATCTAGACAGAAATCCATGCGTCCGAACATGTGTCCGGACTTCCCAAGTTCGGACACAGTTCGAGGATAATCCTAAGGAAGAATGGGTACGTCCGAACTAGTGTCCGGACTTCCCAAGTTCGGACACTGCTCGAGAATGAGAATTCCTTTACCCAACAGAGCCTGTCCGAACTTCCACATCCGGACGGAAGTTCGGACAAGGCATTATACTCAAATTTCTAAGCCTTTAAACACTTAACCAAATTTCTCCAAAGCCTCCAACCCTTATAGTATCTTCTCCTAAAGCCTCTTAATGCTTCCTAACAATATTTGGTACCCTTATATCCACATACAACATCCATGAAACTCATTTTCCAATTCCTTAAGCCCTTACTTATTTCTTTGTAAAATTCCTTAACACTTACAACATTTTGTACTAGGTTTCTAAATGGTGTTTCTCACCTATTATAACTACTATCCCAAAACGCTTTCTCCTCATCTTAACATCATCTCTTAAGCATTATTTCTCACAACCAACTCCTTATGTCACTCTTGAAGTTCTTTTCCAAGTTTACACTTTCTTCTTATTTACCAAAGTTTGCCTAGGTCTTTATCTAAGTCCAACATGACTTTGGTACATACTAAAATCTCAAGCTCATGCCTAAGTCCTTGTTACATCCTAAATCACCTTAATGCATGTTTCCTACACAAGAACAACACTTAACCATTTAAAATACTCCTTAACTTATCAAACTCATTTTAACACTTAGAACTTCACATTTTCCTAAATTTCGACATAGGTTCTCCTAGAACATTACTAAACCAAAACACATTGTTTTTACCAACAAACAACCAAGAACACTAAAGATCCATCAAGTACTTATTATACACAACTTCACTCACAAAGCACTACATCACAATATAGTGCATAATTTAAATAGCATGGCACTTAGGCCCTTAAATGACATGGCTCTTAGGCCCTTAAATGACATAAATCATAAACACTGAATTTCCACAATGTATTTGCCTTTAACCTGCAAATACACTCAACAACACATATGCCTTTTACTAAGCTCTTGAGAACACTTTACTAAGTCATTCACCATTTGCTCTTTAGGTAGTTTTAATAAGCATTTATAAGCTCATTTCTCCTAAGGCATTAAAACAACATTAAGTTAGTAGATTTACCTCTTTTGCAAATAACTTCTTTCTTGTTTCCTTTAGAAACCGATAGGGTATTTGATTCTTTGACAAGTTCTAAACAATATACAACATTATAATGAGTATTCAAGCTATAAGCTCCATCTCATTGTAAACCCTAATTTTACATTGTTTCAAAAACATTAATGTAGTTGTTTTACCTTGCTCTTTGAAGAGAGTTTGAATATCTAGCAAGAGAGGACTCCACCTAGTCCATGAAGAGTTGGAATGAAGCTAGAACAAGGTCACACAAAGAGCTCCTTCAATATGTATTTTCGGTTACCACTAAAACATGAAGGAAATGAAGTTTTTATTTGAGATTCCTTACCTAGAAGCAAAGGAGAGTAACAATATGTAAAATACAAGCTCAAGCTCCTTCAATGGAGAAACTCCATGGCACCGAAATGGTTGTCTTGAAGTTTGGAGAAGATAGAAATGAAGAGCTTGAGGAGAGGAAGAAGATGGTGGTGTTTGTTTTTGATTTGGACAAGTGAGCAAGATTTAACAAGAGATCAAAGCTTGTGTTTAAATGGTGGTAGTGGTATTACCGTGAGAGAACAGCAAGAAGAAGGAAGAAGAGAGGTGGGAAACCGTGTGAGCAAGGAAAGAAATGAGAGAATGAGATAGAATTTGCTTTTTGAAGATATTTATACTTTGTAAAGTAAAAAGGGTACTTAAGTAGTTTGTTTATTTTCTTAACAAGCTAACAAGGGTGGTGTGTCACCAACCTTAAAAACCGGCCCCAAATAGTAGTATGAGGGTAATATAGTCTTTATTTGTCAATTTAATTACTTATACAAACATATGTTACAAATAGCTTATAAAAATCACTATTCATGAAAACAAGGCACATAGAAGTGAAATTTTTGATTTCCCATTAATATAGACACCCAAATGTGATATTATATAGTACACATAATATTTAAGAGTAATGATGGACATCTAGCCACTCAAAACTCATTTACAAGACAATTTTTCAAAAAATGTGCTTTAAGACTCCTTAAAGCACATTTTATGTTTAAACTTGTTTTCAAGCTTGGTTTCCTTTGGTAATTGATTTAATATGTTCATTAGTGTATAAATGAGGTCTTGGTAAGTTCATTAGGTCTTAACCAAGTTTATCCCAAGCTTAGAGCACATTTTGGCTCTTATTGACTTTAAAGCACATTTTGTGTTTTCTTTTGTTTAAACTTGTTTACTAATGTTTCTAAGACTCTTTTTAGTCTTAATACACCTTATTTAAGTGTTTATACCATATATTAAGGTTTGGGGTATTTCACCATCCATTCCCGTTCCACATTCCACTCGAGATTACTCAAACTGAACCAAGATATACCGAGATATTTCATGATAAAAATAAAAAGTCACATGCGGTGTCATAATGTAAAAACCAAGTACACATATACACCTCTTACTCTGCTAATCACGCAACAGGGCATAATCTGGATGAGGTAGTGAAGAAAGATTATGCTCTACCCCCCCCCCCCCCTTAAAAGAGAACTTCGTCCCGAAGTTTAAGATTTATCTACCAACTACTCACACCCGCTTCCGGTGTGTGGGTAAACTAAATATCAAGTTGTACTACAAGCTTTAAAATGTATACCAAACAATCAACCACTCAAGGGTATTCATCCAATAACAATTCCCAAACATTTGTTTCCGTTATCAAACACTACATTCAAAGAATTCAACACCTTATTATCAAGCTTTGTTGTAAATTTTATGGCACTGTTGAATTTATCTATGATCGATATTTATTTGTACCCCCTGATTATTATGTATTTGTTTTTTCTTGATTATTATAAAATTTTATTTTATGATCCTTACCTATTCATTTTATGACCAGTACGAATGATATGTCCATTATATGTTCATTTTATATTGTATGTTTATTTTATGAAGATGTCGTACCCCCCCTTAAAATAGGGTACGACCCATATCCGTCTCGTAATAAAGAAGTGGAATTTAAACTCACTTTTAAGGAGCACTATATTTTACATCTCCTATGGAGATTCCTCCTTCAAGGATGCAGTTCATTTTTGATGCACAATATCACTCGTTGTTATTCTAGCTTGATTATAATTAAATCTTTTAGTGTCCCCAACATGCTTTCCTAACTCATTTTGCCTCTCTTACGGTCATTGGCAAGAACAACGTTTAGAATTCATTATTCATATAGTAGGTTAAATTTTGAGAACGAAACATAGGTTATACTTAGATATTACTATAATAACATTTAGTTCACTCTTTCTTTATTTAAGTATTGGGTGTAGTAGGTATCAAAATCTTAATCATGTGATTTGGAAACTATTAATTCATAAAAGAAAAATTCCATTATAATGTAATGTAATTATTTAAATGCCATCCTTACTACAACATTTCTCTAGAAGCATTTTATAACCTAAAGTTTCTTTATTGTCATGGCTAAAAAATTCATGAACTTATTTAAAATAGTATCATACTATATATTAAAACTTCTTTTTTTTTTAATGCAATTAAATCTTTCATGAAACCTTGTACCGAATTTATAACCTAAAATACGTAAATGTGCCATTTATGTTATTTTCACATATCAATATATTAACAAGCTATAAATCCGGTGTAACATGTTTGAGTAGTTTAAATAATATTTTAGATCATATAATAAGTCTAGATAGTCTTTCAAAATTATATTCAAAGCTTTATTAGCCAACCATACATTAAAATTTTTATTATATTCCTTTATAAAAAAAATACACCTTCTGTGACTTCTAAAATTTTGCATATGTATAATGTTAAACTTCCAAATAAACATGAAAATTTCCAATAATTAAGTAACTCTCATTTTTTTTTACTAGATGTTCATTACTCCAAGTATTTAAGAATCAGTGATATTTAGTTTAGTATTACTCTTCCCTTCACTCAATCTTTAAGTCACTTCCTTTAATATATATTTTTTTATATTTAATAAGGGGTAAATGTTGTACCTTGGAGTACCCAAATTTAAATCCCCTTCCTCCATGTATAGGTATTTTTCACCAAATATTTAACTCAATAAACCCTTTACATGTATGAATTTGAATACTGAATCTTAAGATACAAATTTTGAATTGTTCGTTGTGGCTAGTAATGAAATATGCCTAGCTCAAGATTTCATGATGGTAACGTCTTACCACCAATCCTCCTCAAGTTCAACACAATCCATCACTTGCGTAGAAGATTATTTACGGTTAGATGACAAGGCTTGTCTAGCCCCTAGACTTCCAGAAGTGAGTGTGCACCCCCACTACTTTCAGCCTAAGAGTTCGTCGCACCAGGCACTTCCCGTAGGGTGTTAGGTTTATGTATTTTCTTTTCGAAGTTAACATAGAGTTTTAGTGTGGATTACAGGTTTGGATGTTGATCTTTCCTGATGAGTTACTAGTTCTTGTTAGTTTAATAATTTTTTTAGACTTTAAGATTTATCTTAAACATTATCTTTAGGTAATAATTTGTACCAAGTAGCTCTTGAGATTTATTTCAAGCTTTAAAGGAGTTGAAGTATATATCACTTAGTTATTCAAAGCTCCACTTGTATACTATTTTCAACAAAAAGTATTCTTTAAAATTCTGGGAACATGTGTTCAAGCTTTTAAAGCATTGCTTTCTTAGCCATGTCTTTTCCATACGTATGCTTTTGAAAGTAGTTCAATGTATGATTTATTCCAACCAAGATCTTATCATACCCAATTGATAATGTTCCAGACTTATTATTATTATTATTATTTCCTATAGTTTAATGGTCAACGGTATGACAACATACTATTCCTAACAGACATTCATACAAAAAGTGTATAAAAAAATCATTCACTAATCCAAGAAGGGTTAGGAGTCGTGCCTTACTGGAATCCTCACTTCCCAATTCTACCCCAATTCCCCAGTTTTAAGGGCACCTATATTCAAACTATTTCACTCGGCTTGTTTTCTCGGGTTCAGAGCGTAACTACGCTCTGATACCACTCTCTGTAACGCCCCTACTTATCATAAATGCAGCGGAAATAAAATACTAAGGCGATTACAGATCATCGGGTTCCAAACACCCGGCACCAAACCTCACCAATTACAACTTATGATATTACAAATGCTACGGTCTGAACTCGAGAAAACATGGTATAAAAGTAATGATAACAAAATACTGTAGCTCTCCAAAATCCTAATTCCCATCCCATACACTCATACTCTTCGTGGCCACCTGTATAACAATTCGTACCTGCAAGATGAAACCAAGCAGCCCACCCCGGGAGGGGTGAGTCAGTTCCCTGGAATGGAAATGGTACAACTCTCCAAAACAACAGTATTAAAAGAAAACATAACTCTTAAAATAACAATAACTTGAAGTCAAATGCTCAAAATAAATCAGAAGAACAAGGCACACCAAAACACCAAGTCAAAGATAACAAGTCAAGGATAGAGACAAATAACGTGAAGGTAGAGTGTGCCAACATAAAAGAAACCACGCCAGAAGTTAGTGATCATCCATTGCTTAAGTTAGATTCTGTTCCAATTAGGATTAGAAAGACCCAAGTAGTCACAAGGACTAGGAATGAAAGAAGATATCCAAGAACCCATAACTCAAGAGTGGAATAAACCCAATTGGGAGAGATGGCCCCCACCGCCAGTCAGTTGTCACAAGGACGAGGTAAACAGACCTCCGCTGTCAGTTGTCCATATGGACGAGGTATAGCAGACCTCCGCTGCCACCGACCCGTTCTCGGTCATCGGTGAAAAGTGAGTGCACCACTTATTAGAAATAATCCATACCCAGTACCAAGTTTGACATTTCCCATATTCCCACTAGACTATTAGCTGTACAAGTGCAATACCAAAACACTCAGTCCTACAGAGTGCAGAGGCGTAAACCCTCAACAGCCAATATCTAATGAGATAACCAGATAAAAAGGAACCAATGATCATGTGAGTTGTGCATCCAAGGCTCAGTTAGTCACAACAGGCTGAGTCAGTCACACAAACAATTTCCTTTCAAGATACATTCATACTCATTTAGCGTTTCACAAAATGTTCCATAAAATTCGTCACCAAAAGCATCTTAGTACGAGAAATCGTACAAAACATTCCATCAAGTCCATAACACATCAAGCTGAGTACGAGAAATCGTACCTGGTAATCGTTGTAGCAGTTCTAGTCGACTTGTGCAAATAATCAACAATACTCTGAGGAATATTAAAGGTAGTCTAACATCAATAACTTGTAACCTAAGTTAAACTTAAATAAATTCCTCACTCTTATTTCTAAGTCTCAATTGTCTTTTAAGCCCTCGCTTAAATGTTATGTATAACCCTTGACTTATATTAGAATGTTGTATAACCCAAGGTTGTAAGACTAGGGAATGTATGTTATTAACACCTGTTAATTGTCACACTCTTATCCACTTTATTCATACTTAACCCTAATTCTCAATTCAAGACTCTTGAGACCCTTATATCATAAGTGTGTATTATTATTCATCTAATCTTAGAATCTCAACAATAATTTTTAAGCGTAATACTTTTATTCCTAATTTAGAATAAATATCGGGTTATGACCTATGATAGGTTTATCTTAGAATATTATACTATCATTTCACAATGTAATGATTATGTATTTTATCAGTATTACCAAATAATCCATTATGATTAAGTTTTCCCCTCAACTTAATTAAGATCTACATCCTGTATATTGGAAACATGGTGTTATAGATGCATTTTATGATAACCTAATTGAGTTACTACACTCATTATCATATGTTTAGTTTAGGATGACTTTTATTACAACCATCTAATAATCTTATCATAAGATGTTAAATTGCTTCTCATCTTGAATAACTATATTATAGTTAACTTAGATTTATCGAACTCTTACATTTAGTATTTCCAAGGTATATTATTTACTTTATCATTAACTATATAATAAGGCACTTTAAGATAACCTTTTATTTATCCTTGCTTACATTTAATTTCCCAAATGTTTTATTTTTACACATTCCCGCTATAGACCATGTATAATCCTTTTATACTAAATTTTAATAAACTTACGTCTTAAAATACATTTTTCATATTGTTTACAAAACCTAAGGTTTCAAAGGAATAACTTAATAAATTAATCTCCTTTATTATGTTTTAGGATGAACATTATATCTTAACATAAGGTAGAATTTATCTAAGAATTAAACTCTTATTCACAAGTGAAATTGTCAATTACTTAATAAGATAATATGTTCTGAAAAATCCTCATACCTTATAGTCAAATGACACATTAATATTTTTAGTGTCATAAAGTAGATCAATATAATCTCTTATGTAACTTAGTTTTATCTAATAAAAGGTTCAAAGGTTTTAAGTATCAAATTCCTAGTTATAAACCTTTCTATAAATTCTAACTACTAAATACCTCACTTAATTGTAGACTCACATCCTAAGTATTGGTAATTAATGTTGAAAATGTATTTCATATGGCTTATCTAATGCCAAGAAACTTAAGGATTATTATTTAGATAAATTTCCAAATCATAGTTTAATGTAGTTTTATATCATAATCCTTTTAATGATTTTATCTTAAAACATTAAGTTATATTTCAATACCTTAAATGTTAAGAAATGATTAAATCTAGACTTACTAATCCACCTCTCATTCATATGTAAAAGTATTTTATTTACTTTATTATTGTTTATATATTAAGAACATTTAGATGTAAAAGTATTACATTTATTTATCATTAATTATAGAATAAGATCTATTTGTGTAACATTTTATGTAATCTAATCACAATTTTTCCTAAGTTTTAACTTATTAATTACTTAACCCAATTATAGACTTACATTATGGTCGTTGACTAATACTATACATGTATTTTAATACGGTTTATATAAATATTAGAAATTCAAAGATAACTCCTTAAGTTTAATAATCTTAATTTAATACGCCTCATATAATATTCTTTTATTAGTATTATGTAGAGGTTTAGTTTATCTCATTAATTCCTTCATATTATATTCTCTATAAGGTACTGAAATACCCCAAACCTTGATATGTGGTTTAAATATTAAACTATGGTATGTAAAGGCTAAAAAGTGCCTTAGAAACATCAGTGAACAATTTAAACCATAGTAGAGTGCAATAAGGCACTAAGACACAGCTTGAGCAAAAACATGCTCTAAACTTGTGTGAACTTGGTTAGGACCCAAAGAGCCTACCAAGATTTGATAATATTAAATTATGATTTTATAAGGCTAATTTAGTCCTTAGGAAACCTTGGTAGATAATGAAACCAGACAAAACATAAATAAATACCTTAAGGTCAATATGGGCTAAAATGTGCTCTAAGCTTGGGATAAATTTGTATAAGACCTAATGGTCATACCTATGCCTTATAAATATGTTAATGAACATATTAAATCAATTACCAAAGAAAACCAAGCTTGAAAACAAGTTAAAACACAAAAAGTGCTTTAAGGAATCTAAAAGCATGTATTTGAAAAATTGTCTTATAAATGGGTTTTGAGTGGCTAAATGACCATCATTACTCTTTAATTAACATGTGTACTACTTAGTATCACATTAGGAAGTCTAAATCAATGAGAAATCAAAAATTTCACAAATATGTGCCTTAGTTAGTGAATAGTGCTCAAATAGTGCTAGTTTTGACTTAAGTCAACTCTAATTAGTTAAATGGTCAACAAAGACCATAAATATCCTTATGATGGAAGGGATCACGGTTTTTGGGGTGTGAGTCATCACACTTGGCTAGCAACTAAAGAAAAGAAAAAGAAAAGTAAGCAAAAGTTACTATTTACCTTTTACAACATAAATATCTTAACTAAAGGCTAACATCTCACCTCCTCTCTTATTTCCTTCACTCACCAACGTATTCATCTTCATCCCCTTCTCAATCTCGTTTTTGGTACAGCAAGTAGACTTCTCCATCTTCAAATCCTTGTAACTCCTAGTTCCATGATCCAAATTCAATTTCAAGACCATATTTGTGCTAGTTGGAGCAAGCTCTTCATTTCCCTCTTTTCAAATCTTCAAGAACTCAATTTCGGTGCCATGGAGATTCACCATTGATGGAGCTTGAGCTTATATTTCTACATATTATTGATCTCCTTTGCTTCTAGGTAAGGAATCTCAAAGAAAAATCATGTTTCCTCCATGTTTTTACCTTGACCGAAAATCACCATTAATGGTGCTCATTGTGTTGCTTTGTTCTAGCTCCATTTGAATCTTTCAAGGACTTGGTGGAGTCCTCTCTTGATAGATATTCCAATTCCCTTCAAAGACCAAGGTAAAACAACTATCTTAATGCTTTGAAAAATGTAAACCTAGGGTTTACAATGAGATGAAGCATAAAGCTTATATACTCATTTCAATGTTGGTATATTGTTTAGTAGTGACAAGGAATCAAATACCTTACCGGTTTTATAAGGAAACAAGAAAGAAGTTTGGGTGGAAAAGAGGTAAATATAATAACCTAATATGGTTTAATGCCTTAGGAGAAATGAGCTTATAATGCTTGTTAAAACTACCTAAAGAGCAAATGGTGAATGACTTAGTAAAGTCTTCTCAAGGAGACTAGTAAAAGAACATATGTCTTGGTGTATGTATTTGCAGGTCAAAGGCATATATATTGTGGAAATTCAGTGTTTATGGTTTATGTAATTTAAGGGCCTAAGAGCCATGTTATTTAAGGGCCTAAGTGCCAAGCAATTTAAGTTTATGCACTATATTGTGATGTAGTGTAGTTTAAAGGTTTACTTGTGTGTAAAGAGCATTGTTGAGAAGATGAATGTCTTGGTTGTCAAAAGGTGAAAAACTATGTGTTTTGGTGTAAGGTGATACAAGAGAACCCATGGCGAAATTTAGTCGATAAACAAAGGAGTTTATGTGTAGTAATGAGATTTTATGACCTAGAAGGTGCTAGGAATGGTTAAGTGTGAAGATGGTGAATTAAGGTGTTCTTAAGTGTTAAGATGCCTTGGGCATAATCTTGGAGGATTTAGAAAAAATGAGTGTTTTATACACACCAAAGTATGATATGTGAAGTATTAAGTCTTGTTAAAGTTTAGGTAAACAGAGGAAAAGTAATGCCTTGTGAAGGTCTAAGTGTAAACTTGAGGATATAGAAGGAGTTGTGTAATGGAGGTGTTTGGGAGGAATGATGCTTGGAGTAGATGTGATGGTGGTGAGAAAACATTTTAGTTAGTTGTTATCATAAGTATAAACCACCACTTAGGAACTTAGGGAAAAACATTACAAGTGTTAGGAATTTTGCAAGAATTTGAGTGAACGATCAAGGAGCTTGATGGTGGGTCAACTAATGAGTTTAATGGATGATTTAAGAGGGTGTTTAAGTGCCCAAATGGTGTTAGAACATATAAGGGAACTTGTGGAGAAGTTTGGAATAAGATAGGCATTTTTAGGAGAGTTTCTGCAGCCGACCTACCCAGGGGACCGACCCCAGTCTGGGTCGGTCGGGCTGAAACTGTGAAGTTGGATGTTCTCTGCAGCCGACCTACCCAGGGGGTGGGTCGGTCGGTGGGTCGGTCGGACCATAAAAAAAAATAAAATTATATTTTAAGAATGTTAAGTGGTATTAGTGGTATGCCATTAAGAGAGTATTGATGGATAGAAAGATAAATATATATGGACTTGAGAGAAATTTAAGTGAGATGATTTAAATGTTAAGATTATAAAATGATATGTAATGATGGGGATTGATTAGTAATGATGTTATAAGGTTGTTTAAGACATGTTAGGTGAGATATAAGGACAATTAAGTAGGTGGAAAGTTGGGAAAAATGTGAAAGTAAAACAAGTTAAAAATGTGAAGTTATTAATAGTTAAGGGTTAACTATGAGCTTTAGACTTTAAACAATCATGTTACCCCGATGTTAATGAAAGTAATTGTAATATTACCAGTTGTTCGAGAATTGCTCGAGGAACATAAGTGGACATGATAAGTGGACTCCGATGACAGGTATGGTTTTCTTGCAACCTGTGTCCAACCGGATTACACCGGCTTGTATGCCAATGTGTTTTTCTGAGTGTTTGCCACCTTGTAAGATTAAAACATGTAATGAGTTTATAGTAATTCATTTATGTGGCGCTTCTGGTCTCCGATACCGTTTAACCTCACATAAGTGTTAAACCTTAGCTAACTAGAATTAGGAACACGCGAGAGATCGGTATTCGGAGTTAACGACCCAAACCTTGGGAACGTTCTAACCACGGCTATGTGTGAGTTAGTTGGATATTGTTGTGGTATGCAAGTGTGTGAACCTCCCTTGTGTGCTTAACTCGGTTATGATACCGTATGGTGTGTGGATGTGGTAGGCTCCATAATGGGTCTCTAACTACTTATTTATAAGTATATATGTACTAATGGGGGGTGAGGAGTCCGGTATGTTCCGGCCACGCGTGTGAGGACGGGAGTCGATGTCACATCCGGTTCGGCTCTCTTGGTGTATGTATAGGTTGTATTCCAATTTGGTTTCGACCTTCCCTTAGCTTATCCAAAGCTAGTTTACTGACTCACGTTGGGCCACAGGGGCATACAAATGTTATTTCGGTGTACTTGGGATTACTATATCCGACACACCTTGGGTTTAAGTTAACCGTTCGATATAACTGGACGGTAACGAGGTTGTTAACGAGCTTAGCATGAGATTGGCAATAATCTCTAGGCTCACTATGTATACTAACTATGGTGGAAGGTTCCTTGTGTGAACCGATCTTATGGTGTTTTGTGTTGTTATTGTGCTAGGCAATTTCCCTTGCTATGCTATGATATGTATACGTTAGATGTCTAAAATGAATGCGATGTTATCATGTGTACGTCGAAACGAGAAAAATGTTGTTATATTTTGTTATGTGAGGAATGTGATATGTTGTAAGATATGGAGTGTGTGGATCATGGAAATGAATCCCAGTTTGTGACAAGAGGCGTTTAAGGATAACCCGATTTAAGGGTAAGAGTCGTCTATTAAGGAAGTAGCTCCGTTAGAGGAGAAACACTCTAGGGATAATGAATACCATGAGTGACTCATCAAGTAAGGATGTATTATCCGTTTGTTGAGCCCATTGAGGCGAAATATTTTGTGTTGCGTGTTTACAATTGCATGCATGATTTAAATATAATCAATCGCATGCTAAGATGACAATTAGTTGTGCGTGGCCCGGTAGCATGTGGGCTGCGGGATTACCATACCAGCAAAGGTGCTGAGCCCCTTGGGGGCCACCCTTTTCTTCCTTTTCCATTTCAGGAGCAAGGAGCTGGAAGCCGTTCGAGACTAGGACGGGGTAGATGTTTATACATGGATAGCCATTTAAATGGTGTAAGCATTGTAGGCGTAGTAAGACCGAAATTGTTATCGGCATTAGTTTGTAAATACTCGGTACGGTTGGAATGTATAAAGTATATGGGTTGTTGTTAAGGGAAGCAAATGTAACGTGTAGTTGCTCGGGAATCTAGTCCATCAGACCGATACAAAGTACATGTATTAGCCTTGTTAGCCACGTGGGTGGTTAACGGCGTGTAACACCATTGAAATAAGTAATGTGATGAGTTGAATTTTCCGCTGCAATTTGATGTTATGTGTACGGTGGTAGGTGGGGTGTTACAAGTACTTTATTTCTTTTATTTATGTAGTTTTCTTTGTATATATATATTAGGATTTATTCAAGGCATTCCTTGTGCAGTTTTATTGCATTTAATTATTTATATTAACTTTTACACATAGCTACATCCAATATATGGTTTATAAAATAAAGTATTTTCCTTAGTTTCAATTAAGTATATTAACTACCATATTATATAATTAATATAAATGTAGATTAGTTAGTTCCTTGATTTAATCTAAGTTACCATTTCATTTCTTTTGTATATACGTTATATATATATATATATATATATATATATATATATATATATATATATATATTATATATGTTTTACTTCACTTAAAGTTTAACCCAAAAATATTTATTAACATTCTGTATTAAATGTTAGTTTAGTCTTATTATATTTTCCCCAACCTATAAAGTTCATTAAACAACTATACTTTAATTTTTGGTTACATTAAAAACCATATATTATAAGTTATTCTTATGAAAAACTCATAAACACAATTTTTAAACCCATTTACAATTGTCCAAAAATCCCCAAATTAAATATATAGTAACTATAACATTTTAGACATATTATAAAATTTTTATTTCATAAAAATATCTTTTTAAGTTATCCAAATAATTCCATAATACTCGTAACTTGCAAAAATCATAACTTATGTTTAAAAACTCAAAACCCATATTAATTTACATCAAAATAAACTAGATTTTATAAGGAATCTATGGTTAAAATTTCAAGCCAAAACACATTTGGGAAGGCCATTAAATAAATCTAGCAAGTTAGGACTTTATTCTGGAAAACATATTCACTTAATACTTCTTAAATCCCCACGATCTAATCTCGGCCGTCCATGTTTATTAACCGCGATCGGACGGCCCAGAACTCTCGAGTTCATCAGCGAAGGTAATAAGGGGATCGAGTACTAAATCTCGTTTTTCTCACAATCTACAGAACCAAATTCGATGATTCTTGTTCCTATCGATTCGTAATCAAATCCCGGTTCTAATGGTACCCATTTCCCCAATTTTCATGCAGAATTGAGTAGTTTCGAATCTGGGTTCGAAGTTAGGGTTCAAAGTTCAATTCGAATTCAATTTTGACAAATTCTCCCATTGTAATGCATAATAGACTAAATTGGCATGTGGGTTTGATCGGAAACATGACTACGAACATCAACATCTGAGCAATTTGATCGGAGACTCACCGGAATTGCATTAACGGGGTGAAACCAAATCGGGAAAACTGGAAATCGTTATTTCATGAGCGGTTCAGGTATGCCACTTCTCGAATCAACTCGCACCAACTGAGAGAGATTTGATTCATGTAACCTATCACAATCCAAACTAGACATGTAACTCTAGATGTTAGTGGAAGAATCATTGATTTTGATGAACTAGGGAGAAAGTTACAGATCTCTCAAGATCGGTGTTTACCTAGTTGATTTCGGGATGAACTGGGCAGATTTTCCACCGAGATCGAGTAGGCAACTTTAGACAGATTTATCTCCCAAACCAGTGCGAATCAGCCTTGTCCATCAACATGAAAGTTATAGAGGGATTAGAGATCTTCAAAACAAGCTAAAGAACACGAAATTTGGATGAGAAATGAAGAAGTTATGGCGTGACGAAGTTTACCCGATCTCAGGAAAAACCGGAATTCTGGGTTACGAACTAGCGAGGAGGCAACTTTGGAACAACTTTCCGATCATTGTAGAAGGAGTTAGATGGTGTGTGAGTAATGGTTGGAAAGAGGAAAGATAGGAGAATCGAATGAAACAAACGGCATACCAAATGGTGGAGTAGGGAAAAAGATATAGGTGTCTAAAGATCGCCTGTTGACATGCCAAAACCGCTGGAAACTCAACTGATTGAGTGACTCGGTGCTGACTGGGCGCGACACGTGTCCTGGACACATCAGCATCCTTCAAAATTTTGGCTCTAAACTTCAATTTATCATAACTTTGGCTAGGAAGATCCGTTTTTAACGTTCTTTTTATCGATCTTCATGGTTTTTCATAACCTATTTATTGGTATAGGTTTCATGGCCTGGTTTGACCATTCTCAAAAAGTCAACTCTAGCAAGGCTTAATAAGCTTTAAGGTTTCTAGAATTTTATATTGACTTTTATGTTTCAAAACAATGTTCCAACACTTCCTAAAATCTTTATAATATATTTGGAGTGTTTAGAAATTTTCCCAAGATTTATTGACTTATAAATCTTATGATTAAATTCATAATACTATATAATAATGTATAATAATTAGGGTTAAATAGGAGAAAACCCCTAAATAAATTTCACAATTCCATATAATAATTTAATATTCATAATTCCATACCATAATTTAATATTAATAGTATTATTTATGGTTTAATAAAAGAAATCCCCTCACTTAATTTAAATTAATTTAAATTAATTTAGGGGTATTTCAGTATGCGGTTATCATGCGCAACGAAAGCTGACCCCCTAGGGGGAACGTTTTTAGTGTGCAGGTACCCGATGCGGATGTGGCCAAGGTAAGAGACCGGCGGCGCAACCTTGCACTTAGAAAGTAAGTAGTTGTGAGGAATGGGTAGATGTAGACTCTTAGTGAGTATGTTTGAACTTGAAAGAGACATTATAATTGTATAAGGATCCTAGTAGACTCGGTTAAGTATATTGTATTGTATGGATTATGGAGGAGTAAGTATTGAACGGAGCATTGTTGTATTTGATTGATGAATGGAGTATGTATTATAGATGTGTAGTACTCGGGATTCCGGTCCATCAGACCAATGCTGTATGTGGAAGAAGTAGCCTTGTTAGTCACGTGGGTGACTAACGGCATTGTATCACCCACTGTATGTAAGTATGTATCCGTTGCGTGTATCTGATGTGTAAGGAGATTGGACGGTAAGCATTGTATTAATGGTAGGGGTGTTACACAGCTAGAGGTGGACTGAATTCTATTTGGGTGATAGTCGATAGGTTGACCAAGACAGCCAGGTTTATACCTATCAAGGACACATGGAAGGTGCCCAAGCTGGCTGAGATGTTCACCAAAGAGCACATCCGGTACCATGGGGTACTGAAGACGATCGTCCCCGATCGTGACACATGTTTCCTCAGCAGATTTTGGCGTCAGGTGTAGGAGGCATTTGGAACTCAGCTATGCCTTAGCATAGCCTTTCACCCTCAGACTGATGGGCAGACTGAGAGGACGATTCAGACGCTAGAGGATATACTGCGAGCGGTTGCTCTGGACTATCAGGGGAGTTGGGTAGTGCGTCTACACTTGGTGGAGTTCTCCTACAATAACTCCTACCACTCGTCTATCGGCATGGCACCGTTCTAGGCTCTGTATGGCAGGCCGTGCCAGACTTCCTTATCATGGAGTGACCCTGCTGAGGCAGTCCTGATTGGGCCCGAGTACATTCAGACACTACAGGATAACGTCAGAGTTATTCAGCAGCACATGAGGGCAGCACAGTCTAGACAGAAATCTTATAGGGATCAGCGCACCAGAGAGCTCAAGTTTCAGTTGGGTGACATGGTTTTCTTATGAGTGTCTCCGATGAGAGGTATATTCAGATTTGGGATGAGGGGGAAACTAAGCCCTAAGTATGTCGGCCCGTACAGGATTACGGAGCGAGTGGGCCCAGCTGCTTACAGACTAGATCTACCAGCGGAGTTGGGGAAGGTACACGACGTGTTTCATGTATCTCAGCTGAAGAAGTATATGCCTGACCCTTCTCACATACTGCAGCCAGAGAGATTGGAGATTGAGCCTACACTGAGGTATGAGGAGACTCCTATTCGGATCTTCGACACGAAGGTCCGAGAAATGAGAGGCAGATCAGTCAAACTAGTGAAAGTTCTTTAGGAGCATCATGGGGTTGAGGAAGCTACTTGGGAGACTGAGGACTCCATGAGAGTGAAGTACCCACATCTATTCACATGATGTTTTCCTATCCTTCTATGGTTCACGTTAGTAGCGGTACGAGGGCGTACCTTAGCTCTTTTAAGGGGGATATACTGGCATACTCCTCCATCGTCACCTCATCTGGATTATGCCCTGTTGCATTATTAGTAGACTGAGAGGTGTATGTATGTACTTAGTTTTTACGTTATGACAGAGTATGTGACTTTTGATTTTCATCATGAAATATCTTGGTATATTTTGATTCAGTTTGATTTTAATTTGAGTAATCTCGAGTGGAATGTTGAAATGGAGTTGGATGGCAATTAAGGATTGGATTTGTATGGAATTTCGTTGGAATTATTATTGTCTCTAGTTGATATTTAAACTTCAAGGCGAAGTTTCTTTTAAGGGGGATATACTAAAATACCCCTAAATTAATTTAAATTAATTTAGGGGATTTCTTTTATTAAACCATAAATAATACTATTAATTATTAAATTATTGTATGGAATTATGAATAATAAATTATTTTATTCTTATATGGAATTATGAAAATTAAATCATGGGATTTCTTCTATTTAATCCTAAAGAATACTATTAAATATTGGATTACTATATATTATTATATAGTATTTTGAATTTAATAATAAGATGTATAAGTCAATAAATCTTGGAAAAATTTCTAAACACTCCAAGTATATTATAAAGATTTTAGAAATAATTGGAACATTAATTTGAATCATAAAAGTCAATATAAAATCATGGAAACCATAAAGCTTCTTAAGCCTTGCTAGGGTTGACTTTTTTAGAATGGTCAAACCAGCCCATGAAACCTATACCAATAAAAAGGTTCTGGAAAACCAAGAAGATTGATAAAAAGAACGTCAAAAATGGATCATAATAGCCAAAGTTATGATAAAATGAAGTTTAGAGCCAAACATTTTGAAGGCTGCAGATGTGGCAGGGCCTGCTAACTCAGCCACGCACGCCTCGGGGAACATGCCACGCCAGGGCGCCAGAACTCCCCAGATTTTGGCTAACTCTTCTCAGCCACCATCAGTTATTGCCTTATTTTCAAACGCCATTATCTCAGCCGTCCTTTGGTATTTTTGCATACCGTTTCTTTCATTCTCTTCTCCTTCAAGCCCTATTTCTAACCATTACTCATACATGACCTAACTCCTTCTAAATCCACCGCAAACTTGATCTTAAGTTGCCTCCTCGAACACTTGCAACCCAGATTTCCAGGAAAAACCGAATCGGTAAGGTAACTTCTTCGAGTCATATCTCCTTCATATCTCCATGAAAATTAGAGTTCTATAGCTCATTTTGTAGATATCTAATCCCTCTACAACTTTCCTTTTTATGTCCAAGGCTGATTCTCAATCAAGTAGAAGTTAAAGGCGTCTAAAGTTCGCTAGTCGATCACGGTGGATTTCCTGCCCAGATCTTTTCCAGAAATCGATAGGTAAACCCAGATCTTGTGAGATTGTAACTTTCTCTCTAATTTATCAAATTCAATGATTCTTCCACTATTATTTAGAGTTACATTCCTACTTTAAAATGTGGTAGGTTTCGTGGATTGAATCTTTCCCAGTTGGCGTGAGTTGGTCCGTGAAGTAGCCAACTCGAACTGCACATAAAATCATAGAAAACGCAAGGTATAAACTCGTAACTTTTGAATTAAATTTCTTCCTGTGTATTCCGTATTAGGTCGGTATGTTCCTATCAAATTGTAGAGTTACATTTCCTCTTTCGATTAAGCCTAAGAACGTGGCCTAACTCGATCTGTACTGTAAATTATAGATCCACAAACTTCACTACTCGAACTGCCTCGAAGTCCAGCCTTTTTCCGGAAACCCGAATTCGATTTCACTCACCGACGCGTCTCCGGTGAGTTCCCGATCAATTCCTCCGATGTGCTATTCGCCTTTACATTACCGGTCAAACCCACGTATCAATTTCGTTCATTATGCGTTGTATGAAGAGAATTTGTCAAAATCGAAATCGGAACTAACATAAACCCTTACTTCGATACCCAGAATCGTATTTACGTTATACTGCATCATAGCTCGTATAATTGGTACCATTAGAAGCGTCTTGGAATTTCGAATCCAATGAGACAAAATTCATCAAAATCAGTTCTGTAGATTGAGAGAAATCGAAGAATCTCTATCGCGGTGTTTGGGGAATTCGCTGATGAACTCGCGTTTCAGTGGCCGTCCGATCTTGAATTATAGGGACAGACGGCCGAGATTAAAACGCAGAAGTTTTAAATGTTTTAAGTTTTATAATAATTCCAGAATTAAACCCTAACTTGTTGAATTTATTTAATGGATTTCCTGAATGTATTTCGACTTGAAATTTTAACCATAGATTCCTTATAAAATCTAGTTTATTTTGGTGTAAATTAATATGGGTTTTGAGTTTTTAAATGTAAGTTATGATTTTTGCAAGTTATGAGTATTATGGAATTATTTGGATAATTTAAAAAGATATTTTTATGAAATAATTTTTTTTATAATATTTCTAAAATGTTATAGTTACTATATATTTAATTTGGGAAATTTTAGACATGAGGAAATGGGTTTAAAAATTGTATTTATAAGGTTTTTCATAAGTTATCTTATAATATAAGTTTTTTAATGTAACAGAAATTAAAGTATAGTTTATTAATAAACTTTTTAGGTTGGGAAAATATGATAAGACTAAATTAGCATCTAGTAACAGTATGTTTATAAATATTTTGGGTATTAACTTTTAAGTGAAGTAAAAATTGTTTACATATATATATATACTTATATGAGAGAAATAAAATAGAAACTTATGTTAAATCAAGGAACTAAACTAATCTACATTTTATTTATTATAAAATGTGGAAGTTAACATTCTTAATTAAAACTAAGGAAAATACTTTATTTTATAAACCATATATCGGTTGTGGATATGTCTAAAAGTTATTACATATAATTAAATACAATAAAATTTCTTAAAAATGTTCTGGATAAATCTTATATATATATATATATATGTATAAATACATTAAAAATAGATGAAGGAAATAACATTCCTTGTGGGAAATATAATAAGAAGAATATATATACTAAACTTTGGGACCTTAATCATGTATTAAAGTAAAATTTGTCAACTATAACTTAAGAGCTTAATTAAGTTAACCCTATGACTAAGAGTGGTTGATTGGAATAAAATTAAATGTACCCTCAAGACATACAAATTCAATGGCGTAAATGGTCAACTCAAATCTAGAATTAAATCGAGGTTGCACATTTGAAACCTCAAAAGCTCTTTAGGAAGTTCAACTAACGACAAGGAACGCGGGCTTGGGCTATCCTACTGGGCCCAAGTCCATGAACTCCAAAAGCCCACTTAAACAATTCAATGAGAGTTTAGGGCCACTCTCGGGATAAATCCTAAATCATTCCAGATTAAACGAAATGGGCCTAACAAAAGATTTAATTAACAAAATCTAGCCCAAATCTTTGTGTGAGAATAATGGTTAACCTGGAACTATAAATCAGTAAGAATAGAAGATGTTTAGTTTATAAGTCCCTTAACTAATCAACACTTGGAACACCTTAATTATAGGTTATTATTGGGGGATCACTCATTCGAGTTAGTGACTGCTTCTTCACATACCAGGTACGATTTCTCGTACTCCGATACTTTTACTAACCGACTTATGAGACGTTTTCGAAAAACACTAACTGAGTTTAAAGGAATTTCAAAAGGAAACTGTTGTGTGGCTAACTCAGCTTGATGTGACTAGCTGAGCCTTGAATGTGAAACTTACATGGTTATTGGTTCTTTCTATCTGGTTGTTTCATTAGACATTAACTGCCTAGGGTTTCCGCTTCTGCACTCTGTAGGACTGAGTGTTTTGGTATTGCTCTGGTGTAGTTAATGATCTAGTGGGAATTTGGGAAATGTCAATCTTGGTAAATTCTTCCTTTGACTCTGGATATCGTTTCATCCATGAGCTGAGTCTTTTTGTTGTGACGTGCGTGCGTCTTCATCGGTAACAGTGAGGGGCTGTATATCCTCTGTCCTAAAAGGACGTAGTAAACAGTGAGGGGCTATATATCCCCTGTCCTAAAAGGACGTACTTGGCGGTGGGGGGCCATCTCTCCCAGTTGGTTTTATTCCACTCTTGAGTTGTTGGTTCCTGGTTTTCTCTCATTCATTCCTAGTCCTTGTGACTACCCGAGTCTTTCTACTCCTAATTGGAATTTGATCTAACATAAGCAATGGTTGTTCACTAACTCATGGTGTGGTTTTAATTGACTAACCTTACCTTTCTGTTATTTATCTCTATTCCTTATCTTGTCAACTTTGACTTGGTGATTTTTAAGTGCCTTGTTCCTCTGTTTTGTTTTAAGTTGTTTGACTTCAAGTTATAGCTTATTTAAGAGATATGTTTAAAGGTTTTGTTTTGGAGAATCGTACCAGTTCCATTCCAGGGAACTGACTCACCCCTCCCGGGGTGGGCTGCCTAGTTTTATCTTGCAGGTACGAATTATTATACAGTTGGCCACGAAGAGAACGAGTGATTGGGATGGGATTAGGTTTTGTGGAGAGAATGTATTTTATTACTGTTAAGTTTTCTCGAGGTTCAGACCGTGGCTTTTGTAATCTTTTAAGTTGTAATTGGTGAGGTTTGGTGTCGGGTGTTTGGAACCCGATGGTCTATTACGCCTTTAGTATTTTATTTCCGCTATAAATATGTTAAATAGGGGCGTTACATAACCTCTCATGGATTACCATGTACATGTAAATTAAACTACATGCTGGATAGTGGTATACTGTGCTCAAAGAGGGATATACATCTTTTCTGGTATACCCTAAGCTGGGAGAAACATGAATCAACAATTGATATGCTATCCTACTGATAAGTGAGAAATACATAGACATTTAAGGGTTTAATTTACCTTGTACTTACTTTCTTTCAGGATAATATTACTCACTTATCGTATGTTTTTCCTCTAGTTTATGTTTTATTGGTTATCTCACAAATTTATTGGTTAAACATGAGGAAAACCAAGCTAGGAGCAAAGTACAACGAAGGAGAAGAAAGCGTAGGTGGGGGTGAACGGGGATCAAATCGGAGCTAAATGAATATTTTAGAGGCAATTGATGTTGGTCCGGACCAGTGTCCGGATCACCTGGTCCGGACCAACACACGCCAGCGCACCCGATAAGAAAATCGACATGGTCCGGACCAGCTGGTCCGGACAGTGGTCCAGACATGTCGACTTGCCAGCGTAACAGCAGCAGTGTGAAGAGATAATTACCTTATCTCTTCACACGGGATTACCACCCCACCGCCTTACCTCCCCCTTTTACCTATATTTCTCTATAAATTCACCTACAAAACCCCATTAATCATATATCCATATCTTCCACCCCAGAACTAATGCCATTTTTCCTCCCATAAAACCTCCATTTTGTCTCCAAAAATCATACATCTCATCTACATAATCTCCACATAAGTCCTCACTTCATCTCATCCCATAAAAACATTCCAAGAGTTCTTCCTTTTCTTAATTCTACTCAGTTTTAATGTATGTCGTACTTACGATGTTCGTTTTATAATTATGTGTGAGTATAACTTTAGCCCTCCCGGGTTGGGAAGCAAGCCTATTTTATACAATCGGGTTACGTATATTTTCTACTATAATCTGTTCAAGCAATATTTTGATTCTCGTTCTTAATGCGCTTTAATATTCAGGCCAATTATTAATGTGATATTTGTAGTTCTCTTGTTAAAATGCGGTGCTGATACAAGGTTCTAGACAGAAGAAGTCAAAACGGGTTAATGACTAGAAGCGAGGTTCGCATGTAGGTTAATCTGTCTCCAACAAGAATTGTTAATAAAGCGATTAATTCATAATAACTTGGGCAAGGATTGCAGCTTGTTATTTAAATTAATCAGGGTTTATTGTACAAGGACCGGTCAACGAACTAATTAAAATTCCTGAGTTTATTGCTAAAATGGTAGAAGTTTATAGTAATATAATTGGATAAAATAGGTGAGCAGAACAACCCAGGGTGCTTCTTAAAAACAAAAGAGTTTTATAAACCACTATTATTATTATTTTGTTTTGTTTAACTGTTATTTTTACTATTTTATTTACATTAAGTGTTAAACCACAATCTCCCTAAAAAAGTGATAAGTTCCTATTAAATAGTCTAATTAGAATTCTCAATTAATTTGCACTATCAGTTAACCACAGCAAGGTCCCCAAGTTCGACACCCCCACAATTCCACTATTCCACAAAACGATAGGTACACTGCCTAGGTTGTAGAAGTAGTCACATATTTCTCCAACAAGTTTTTGGCGCCGTTGCCGGGGACCTCCGGCACGGTTAATTGATAGTTTTTAATTCTATTGAGTTTTCTGTTTAGCTTTTACTTGTAACACCCCCAACTACTAACAACACACTTAACAACACCTTGCAGCGGAAATCACAACTCACAACATAACTTAACTCCTTGGTGTTACACGCCGTTAGCCACCCACGTGGCTAACAAGGCTGACATACATACATTGTACCGGTCTGATGGATTAAACTCCCGAGCAACTACACATAAATCTCGTTCCATGTCCAACGATCATTATACACTTACATTACAATGCACCGAGTATCTTCCAACTAACGCCGATACAAATTCGGTCTCACTACACCTACAATACATCCACAATTCTCATGACTACCACGTACAAATAACTACCCCGTCCTACTCTCGAACGGCTTCCAGCTCCTTGTACCTGAAATAGAAAAGGAAGAAAAGGGTGGCCCCCAAGGGGCTCAGCACCTTTGCTGGTATGGTAATCTCGCAGCCCGCATGCTACCAGGCCACGCACAACAAATTGTCGTCTTAGCATGCGGTTGATTTTATTTAAAACATGCACACATTACACACATACATCATGCTTAAAAGCACACATCCGTTAACAGAACACAAACTCAAGGTTAGCACACACAACATAACAACACATTTCACTTAATAACCTACACAAACTTAATTCCATTCTTCTTAGAGAACATAAACTTTACTTGGGGAGTGCCGGGGTGATATAAGCCCGAGCACAACATACATACATTTTCTTTACTTAGGTGTGGCGGCCTCATATAGGACCGATCACACCTTACACAATTTCCCTCTAGCTCCAATAATGATGAGGGAGTAAGCCTTGGTTAAGCTTTGGGTGGTTGTAATTCAAGGAGGAAAAACAACCGTAACATGAGGGAGTCGAAGCGAACTTAGGCATCAACACCTACCAACATTACACATAATTTCCCTCCTAGCCCGATGTGGAGGTCGGGTAGGTAAGCTTTGGCTAAGCTAGTGGGAGGTCGAACATCCAAGAAGGATATACAACCCTAACATAATAGAATGGGAGTTAACTCACATATATACATCCACTCCCAAACAACACGCGCGACCGGAACGACCGGATTCCTCACCATACATAACATATACTTATTAGTTAAGGTTCCTTCATGGAACTTATCACATACATACCTCACAAAGTGTTACTAACTCAGTTAGACACATTAGGGAAAATCACATCCCATTTCAACAACACGGATAACAGTATCCAATAACAACAACATACTGAACAAGTCACATACATCACAAAGTCACAACATACACTAACGCACGGATAGCCGTAGTTAGAACGTTCCCGTGGGTTGGGACGTTTATTCCGAATACCGATCTCTTATGTGAACCTAAGGTCGGTTAACTATTATTTAACACATAATTAAGGTTAAGCGGTATCGGAATTAATTACGCCACAATAATGGATTACTATAAACTAATTTCATGCTTTATCTTGCAAGGTGGCAAACACACAAAAAACACATTGGCATACAAGCCGGTGTAATCCGGTAGGACACAGGTTGCAAGAAAACCATACCTTACACCATGGGTTACTCTACCGTGTTCCCGAGGACTTACTCCAACGCGTCACCTCACGCTCCCCGGGTAGTTTCCCAACAACTGGTATTATTGTTCAAATGTTTTATTAACAACAAAACTTACGGTATGTAAACTTCTATTACTCCCGTACTTAACCCCGTTGCCCCGTTATCCATAACTTATTTATGTGATTTTAAGTTTGCAACTTACACATTAACTCTCACACTTATTTATACTTCCAATGGCCTTTAAAACTCATCAAACAAGGCCTAATCAACATCTAAAACCATTACCATTCACTTCCCCATCAAAACAACACTTTAAAACACATTCTGGTAAGTTTTTAGCATGGTCCGGGTTTGTGTCCGGGGTTACAAACCTGGACCAACCACGGATTTCACTCTCTGGACAATTTTTCATGTGGTCCGGGTTTGTGTCCGGGTTTACAAACCCGGACCACCCCCTGGAATGGTCTTTTGCCATGTTTTTGCTATGGTCCGGGTTTGCGTACTGCAGAATGTTATTTCTGAGTGGTTAAACTGGTGTAAAATTAAAAGAAAGGAAATTAAAAACTCAAATTATAAACGTCGGGCTGCAAACAAATCCCGGTCGTAGTTAGTAAAACAAGTGTCGTATCCACAGGGAGATTGTTCAATTTATCCTAGTCTTGGTAGTTACTTAAAAACTGTAAAAAGGGGTTTAGCCGGAGGCAAGCTTGATTTGTTGTTGGATTAATTCAGAAATAATAAAAACAGTAAAAAGGTGAATTAAGTGATGTGAATGGAAAAAATGTATCCTAGGATAGCGGGGGAATTTCCTAAATTACTTAAACATATTTATAACCATGTCTCAATTATTTATTGCCTATTAGAGTTAATAATTGTCAGTTACGAACTCTTAATAAAAGCCTTAATATTTTCCTGCTCAGTCCGGAGTGTAAATACTAAGATTAATTCCTTTGTGGTACCTAGACTATCTCAAAATCATATGTTGATAGTTACCAAATAAATGCAGTCGTTTGTCGCGCAAAGCATTTAGCAATATTAGTTGAAAGGAATTAAAACAAGTTAAAATAAGAGAGACAGGTGATAAATATTAATTTACGTAATATTAGAAATCAAACCCCCATCCTAGGATACAAAAGAAAATTACTCAGACATTAACGGAGATAAGAAGATTACACAGATAGATTTTGACATTAATTCAGAGGAAGAACTGGTCTGTTCTCGCTCTCACTGCTGCTCTTCTATTTCTTTTGTTACTGCGTGAGTGTGGACTGATGTGGTGATACGGGAGGAAATATAAGTGGAAGTGAATGGATGAGTGTGGTGAGCGAATTCTTCAGACTCCCGTCGTGCGTGGTGTGTTTTTATGCAGTTAAGGTGGTGGGTTTATATAGAGGTTTGGATCCGTACGAATTTGATTGCAGATGAAGAAGAGCATTGATTGCTTCATTTATTGCTTCCTTCATTGATTGCAGGGGACAGAGCGTGTGCAGAGTAGATGGATAAATTGAAGACAGTGGACGAGTTGCAGAAGTCGGCAAAGGCGAGTTGCAGACGGCGCGCGAAGAAGAAAACTGTTCGCGTCTCAGATCTGGAATTTTTACACGCGTCCGCGTGGTGTCCTCCTCGTTGTCCGCCTGAAAATGGGGCGGTTGCATTGTGTGTGTTGTGTCTTGTCCGCCTGCGGTACCGCCTCGTTTGTAGGCGGTTGTAATTGTTTCTTGCGCGCGCGAGGTGTGTCTTGTCCGCCTGCGGTACCGCCTCGTTTGTAGGCGGTTGCATTGTTTCTTGCGCGCGCGAGTTCTTACTCACGTCCGCCTCCTAAACCGCCTCCATACCATGCGGTTGCAATATGTGTTGACCTAATTTCCTTCCAACTTTGACTGGCTCTAGATTCTTCGTTTGGACTCCGTTTTCTGAGCCGTTTGCGTCTACGCGTTCGTCTCTTTGTCTACTTTACCCCCGGCTTGGTTTTCCTCATATTAAACCAATAATTTTGTGAGATAAACAATAAAACATAAACTAGAGGAAAACTAACCGAAGTGGAGAAATGAGCAAGAAAAGTGCTAATATTATATATGAATTACACCTATAAAACATGCTCATTTGGACACTTATCACACCCCCACACTTATCTTTTTGCTTGTCCTCAAGCAAAACTACGTACCCAAGTAGGGAATGCTCAATAATAACAAATACTATTATGAAGGGTAGGATAAAGAAGTCAATAGTACATGATCTTTTTTAACTTATTGAGGAGTGTGAAAAATTAACTGCTGGTGGCATAGGTGTGCTCAGGGTAAAAATAAAATATAGAGTTTCGGGGTATGATCCAAGGTACTTCAATGTTTCTTTTAGGTGACTGAGAACTTTTACCATGGCCAACTTCTCTCAAGATTGGGCATTGAGGAGAAAACAAAAGGAAAAATAGATTTATGCATTTGTTTCACTTTTGCATAAGAGATGAGAAAATGTAGGCATAACGCCTTTGTATTTAAGAACACTCAACTCTCTTGTTGGTTACCAATGGTGTCTCGTAAGTCCCTTATTTATTATATATTTTTTCTTCTTTTCTTTTTGACAGAGAAGCACCCCTTAGCAATCCCTAAGAAAGAAGACAGAAAGAACCCCTGAGTAATAAAAATCCATCCATTTCAGATCATTTGGTCACACCGCATATAAATGCTCCTCAAAAGTAATCAAAATTTTAAAATTTTTGTAATTTTTGTACATTTTATACCATTTATCCCACAATTCATAACAATATTTTATTCTTAAAGAGAACAACCCACATAAAAAGGGTCCACGATATTGAATTTGAACAAACGCAAGATAAGCAGAGAGATTAAGCATTTTAGCATAAAATGTCACCGAAAAGGGCACACTCCCCCACACTTAAATTGAACAACGTCCTCATTGTTCACCAGAAAAACAAGGGAAAGTTGCAGAAGGCCTTTTCGGTAAGTAGATAAAATAGAGACAACACATTGGTCACAAATATTCATTTAAGCATATAAACTCTCCTCTGCATATTTTATTTAAATAAAAGCAAGGTTAAAGAAACTGGTACTCCCCTGATATTATTTTTGCTAGCGTGTATTGAACTTCCCCCACACTTGAGCTTCAGCCTCAAGTAGCGTAGCTTGGTTGCGGTGTAGACATAAAATTGCACCTGCATAAGACACTAGAAGCAACCATACTATAAACGGGGTTAAGAGTTAGCAAAAATAAAATTCAAAGGGAACCTGAAAATTAAAACAGCATAAAAGCATATAAAAGATAAGTTCGTCCGGGTTGCCTCCCGGAAAGCTGCCCTTCTTTAACGTCTTTAGCTAGACGCTTTTTCGTTAGATCGATCCTGGGGGGTGGTTATGAGGAGTAGATCCAAAGCATGACTCGATGGTTTTTTTGAGAGTCCACCTGGATGCATGTTTTCTTTTCTTATCCCGCTCTTCATCAGGGATTGGTGGTGGTATCTCTGTAATAGACATGCCGTCTGGAAGGGTAATAAACAGAAGTGGGGATGATGGTGATTGAGTGTCCCTCACAAACTTAAGATCTTTGGATTTGCTATCTGGAGATCTTCCTGATGCAAACTCCAGCTTTTCGTTATAAGCTTGAAGGGTGATTTTCCCCTGGGCTACCCAAATGTGCACATCGGCTGTGGCAAGGAATGGTCGTCCAAGGATGAGAGGTGTAGTGGAGTTCTCTTCGATGTCTAGAATGACAAAATCGCATGGGAAGTATAAGTGCTCCACTTTAATGATAACATCCTCCACCACTCCGCTTGGGTAAGCTACTGAACCATCTGCCAGTTGCAGGGTCATCTTAGTCTTTTTCATCTCTCCAATTCCCAGCTTTTTGAAAGTGGAGAGGGGCATCAAATTAATGGAGGCACCCAGATCGCATAGGGAGTATGGAAATGAGGTGCTACCAATTGTGACTGGAATGGTGAAGCTGCCTGGATCATTGCATTTTGATGGTAGTGGTTTTTGCAGAATGGCTGAGCAAGCTACATTGAGAGGTACCGTACCGACTTCGGCCAATTTAGTTTTGTTGGATATGAGGTGTTTGAGGAATTTGGCATAATTTGGCATTTTGGCAATGAGGTCTACAAACTGTATGTTGACGTTTAGCTGCTTCAGCATTGCTAGAAACTTACCATATTCATTATCCAATTTCTGCTTCTGGAGTTGGTGGGGAAATGGTATAGGCGGTTCTTGTGAAGAAGGTTCTGAAGCTGGTGGAATAGTGAGGACGCTTGGAGACGTCTTTTCTACTGGGGCCTCAGCTTTTCCTTCACTATCCTCTTTGGATTCTTCTGATTGTTGCGGGATGTGAATCTCATCGGTTTTCTTACCGCTTCTCAAGGTTATCGCCTTAACCTCTTCTTCTTCTTCTTCAAAGTCGAGCTTTTCATTTTCATAACCGGCCACCAAGTGCTCAAGGTAGGTATTCTCAGATTGAATGTGATTTTTATAGACTTTGGCGGTGCTTTCAAGTTCAGCTACATTCCTTTTGGAAGTTTCGATTGCTACAACCCACTCTTGGAGGGAAGGGTGTAGTTCTGGAATCGTAACTGTTTTAGCCACCTCCATCCTTTCTTCATCGTGCTCCTTCACATAGATGCACTTGGCTTGCTCTCTTGGATTTGGTTCATTTTGGCTGGGGAGAGCCCCTGGCGGTCTTCGAGCAAGATGTTCTGCAAGTTGATTGAATTTACCTTCGATTTTCTGGTTGAAGGCTTCTTGCGCAGAAAGCTGGTTCTGAGTTATGGACATGAAACCCTTCATCATCTCTTTGAGTTCTGCGTTTGGATCAGAAGAGGATGAAGATGGTTGTTGTTGTTGTTGTTGGAAACCTGGAGGGGGACCTTGTGCTCTATAACCCATATTAGAGTTTGGTTGGGGTCTGTTCCCCTGATAGGTGTTGGAGTTGTTGTTCTGCCCTCCTTGGTTCTGATCATTATTTTTCCATGAGAAATTCGGGTGATTTCTCCATGGATAGTTGTTGTTGATGTTATTGTTGTAGGAATTACCGGGGCGGTTTCCTATGAATTGTACTTCCTCGTACTGGCCTTTGCCTTCGCATTGATGAGTTTCATGAGGACCGGCGCATATGACACATCCTTATGTAGGTGGAGCTGGTGGTGAACTTGTAGGTGGGGAAGCTATTGTTTTTACAATTTCGTTTTGCGATGTTGTTAGCTTTTCCACCATCTTTGCAAGGGACGAGATCTGAGCTGATAAATGATCTGTAGGCTCAACATGGAGTAGGCCTGCTGCTCGTGGCGTTCTTCCCTTGGATCTCGTCCACTGTCTGGTATTGCTTGTCATGGTTTCAAGAAGATCCATTCCTTCTTTAGGAGATTTCATCATGAAACTTCCCCCTGCAGAGGAATTGACGAGTAGTCGGTTCCCATCATCCAGACCGTTGAAGAATGACAGGCAGAGGGATTGATCGTCAAGACCATGGTGGGAACATTTCATTAGCATATCCTTGAATCTGTCCCATGCGTCGTATAATGTTTCTCCCGGCTCCTGACAGAAAGTGTTGATCTCACCGATCAATTGCCTTGTTCTACTGGTTGGGTAGTATTTGGCAAGGAATTTTTGGGCCATTTGCAGCCATGTGGTGATTGATCGGGAGGGAAGGCTTCGGTACCACCTGTTTGTTGAATCCGATAATGAGTGAGGAAATAGTTGTAGACGGATTCTTTCCTTGACGTTGCCGGTCTGACCAAAGGAATTGCAGAAGTCTAGGAAGAGACTCAGATGATTTGGGGCTTCATCTGGGTTTGCTCCACTAAACTTGCCTAGATCCCGGACGGCGGTGATGTAGTGGGTTTTGAAAACCCAACGTCCGGCTTCTTCTGGTGTTAGTTCGGGAAGAACTATGGCTGATGCTCTTCCTTCGGTGTTTGGTTGGTGGTAATCAGATAGGGCACGGTGTTCTGGTTGAATTGCATGGTCCATTTCATTTATAACTTCGTTATTGGCCATGGCTTGGTTTCTCAGGTTTCTTTGTGCTTGTAATAAAGTGCGCTCGGGTTCGGGGCTCGGACTGATTGGTGGAGAGCCTCGAGTTCGAGTGTTTGGCATGCACAGAAGATAACTTGTGGTTTGTCAGAAACTGCAAAATTAGTTAGTAAATAAAATAAGAAAGACAGAAATATTGGTTAGGCTGATAAACGTTAGGAGTTAGTATACTGGAAATTACGAGTTAGTAGTTAGAGACAATGGAAAGAAATGACAGAAAATTGAAATGACAATGGAAAGAAAGGACAATGGAACGAAATGACAATGGAACGAAATGACAATGGAACGAAATGACAGGAAATTTAAAGTTAGTAGTTAGAGACAATGGAAAGAAAGGACAATGGAACGAAATGACAATGGAACGAAATGACAATGGAACGAAATGACAATAATATTAAGATGTTAGGAGTTAGATGTCCAAAGTCCGAAGTCAAATGTCCAAGTCAGGTCAGAAGTCCGATGTCCAATTCAGATGTCCGAGGTCCAAGGTTAGATTATTAACAAGATAATATTGACAGTTTATTATAATAAAACAGGTGAACTACCGGAAACTAGGGAAATTGATGGAATCAATCTCCCCGGCAACGGCGCCAATTTGCAGAATGTTATTTCTGAGTGGTTAAACTGGTGTAAAATTAAAAGAAAGGAAATTAAAAACTCAAATTATAAACGTCGGGCTGCAAACAAATCCCGGTCGTAGTTAGTAAAACAAGTGTCGTATCCACAGGGAGATTGTTCAATTTATCCTAGTCTTGGTAGTTACTTAAAAACTGTAAAAGGGGTTTAGCCGGAGGCAAGCTTGATTTGTTGTTGGATTAATTCAGAAATAATAAAACAGTTAAAAGGTGAATTAAGTGATGTGAATGGAAAAAATGTATCCTAGGATAGCGGGGGAATTTCCTAAATTACTTAAACATATTTATAACCATGTCTCAATTATTTATTGCCTATTAGAGTTAATAATTGTCAGTTACGAACTCTTAATAAAAGCCTTAATATTTTCCTGCTCAGTCCGGAGTGTAATACTAAGATTAATTCCTTTGTGGTACCTAGACTATCTCAAAATCATATGTTGATAGTTACCAAATAAATGCAGTCGTTTGTCACGCAAACCATTTAGCAATATTAGTTTAAAGGAATTAAAACAAGTTAAAATAAGAGAGACAAGTGATAAATATTAATTTACGTAATATTAGAAATCAAACCCCCATCCTAGGATACAAAAGAAATTACTCAGACATTAACGGAGATAAGAAGATTACACAGATAGATTTTGACATTAATTCAGAGGAAGAACTGGTCTGTTCTCGCTCTCACTGCTGCTCTTCTATTTCTTTTGTTACTGCGTGAGTGTGGACTGATGTGGTGATACGGGAGGAAATATAAGTGGAAGTGAATGGATGAGTGTGGTGAGCGAATTCTTCAGACTCCCGTCGTGCGTGGTGTGTTTTTATGCAGTTAAGGTGGTGGGTTTATATAGAGGTTTGGATCCGTACGAATTTGATTGCAGATGAAGAAGAGCATTGATTGCTTCATTTATTGCTTCCTTCATTGATTGCAGGGGACAGAGCGTGTGCAGAGTAGATGGATAAATTGAAGACAGTGGACGAGTTGCAGAAGTCGGCAAAGGCGAGTTGCAGACGGCGCGCGAAGAAGAAAACTGTTCGCGTCTCAGATCTGGAATTTTTACACGCGTCCGCGTGGTGTCCTCCTCGTTGTCCGCCTGAAAATGGGGCGGTTGCATTGTGTGTGTTGTGTCTTGTCCGCCTGCGGTACCGCCTCGTTTGTAGGCGGTTTGTAATTGTTTCTTGCGCGCGAGGTGTCTTGTCCGCCTGCGGTACCGCCTCGTTTGTAGGCGGTTGCATTGTTTCTTGCGCGCGCGAGTTCTTACTCACGTCCGCCTCCTAAACCGCCTCCATACCATGCGGTTGCAATATGTGTTGACCTAATTTCCTTCCAACTTTGACTGGCTCTAGATTCTTCGTTTGGACTCCGTTTTCTGAGCCGTTTGCGTCTACGCGTTCGTCTCTTTGTCTACTTTACCCCCGGCTTGGTTTTCCTCATATTAAACCAATAATTTTGTGAGATAAACAATAAAACATAAACTAGAGGAAAACTAACCGAAGTGGAGAAATGAGCAAGAAAAGTGCTAATATTATATATGAATTACACCTATAAAACATGCTCATTTGGACACTTATCACGTACCGATTTGCAAACCCGGACCAACCCTGGAACTGTCAAAATTTACAGTTTTTGATCAGTTTTCAACCCATAATTCACCTCTAATCATTTCCTATACTTTCCACATGTTTTCTACATGTTTAAACACACTAAAACACTGACTAAACCTCCTCAAATCGTTGGTCAAACTCACCATTCAATTCTTGTCAATTTATACAAGTTTTCCATTCTTCCTGTTACACTTAAGCACAACAATGCACATGAAACTTCTTTTGTTGTTTCATAAACTTCCACCAACCTTACTAAATCTCTTACTCACCACACCAACACGTTCTTAGACCAATACACTTCCAAAACCCAAGTTCATACTTTGTTGCTCAAGCCTAACACTCTTATTCATTCTTAGCCAAATCCATGACTTTTTCTAACACTTGTGCTACAGATTCTTGTACCACTCCTCTTAGTTCTCCAAATACCATTGCAAGGCTATTAAACCACTCCACTCAACACTACAAGCACCTAGATTCTCCCATTCACCAAGCCCATCAAAACACTCATTTTCTACCAAATTTCGTCATAACTCCGTTGCTTTTCTAGCATTGTCCAAAACTCATCTTACCACCAAATTTTCATTCACATTCATCCTAATCTAGCCACACCCACAAGGGGTCCTACCAGCATACATAATTCCATAAAATCTCCTCAAACAACATATCACATATATACTCATTTACTTGGCTCTAAGGCCTTAAACTCAAACAACAATTCACAACTCCCTACAACCTCATTAAAATACATTGCCTCACTTATTTTGGGTTCATTTTTTACGTTACCCAATCCCAATATTCTAGAACAATTACATAAGCCAAGGTAGTTAATTACCTTAATTTCACAAGCTTTCTTCCCATTTCTCCCTTCTCTTCCTTGGTCACAATCGGCCAAGTTGGCCAACCACTTGCCAACCTCAAACATCAATATTCAAATGAGGAATTAGGCACTAAATATTACTCCTAGACTTATTAATTGAGCTAGGTTACAAGGAGGGTGCTTAGAGCACAAAAAGGAGAGATTACCTTTAAACCCTAGAATGACTTTTGGTCATGAATCAAAGGAGGACTCCCAAACCACCATTGGGGCCTTGTAGAATAACTCAACAAGGAAGAACAAGGAATAAGAATGGGGCAAAATCTGTCATACCAAGAAACGAAGGAAAGGTGGGTTTTTCTTGGATATTTTTACCTTGAATGAAAGAGGAGCCTCCAAGCTTCAAGAATATGTAATTTTCTCTTCAAATGGGATATACCCATGGAGATGAACTTCCACCAATGGAGATTTGAAAAGATAGAAATGAAGCTCTTGATGAGAAGGAGTTCAAATATGTAATTATTTTTGATTTGGAGTAGTAATGTGGCCTAGGTGAGCAAGGGAGTGTGGGCTGCCATGGAAGGGATCAAAATCGCTTCCAGTAGAGAGAGGAAGAAGAAATTGGCAGAGGAAGAAGAAAAAGAGAGAGACAGTACGTGAGGGAAAAAAATGAGAGGAGAGAGAGTGTGGGTGGGGGTATATGTTTACTTTTTCACCTTTTCACTTTTTGACTTTTTAATTAGTTAACTAGTCATGTGTGAGGGCTATCTATATTAATAAAACCGGCCCACTAATATATACACACTGGAGCGTTTTTCGTCTTTTACAGAAAACGCTCGTTAATTTACCCGGTTTAGCACTATTCACTAACCGGGCCCGTTTTCCAGAATTTCCTCGTTTCTTTTTTTTAATGGTTTAGGCTCCCATCAATGTTTATTTATAGTTATATAATCAACTATAATTTTTACGGGGTCATTTATCTGTTTAAAATCACGTTTTCGGGTTTTCTCGAAAAACGCGTTTTAGGACTCCGTTAGCGTTTTAACGTGTTATTTGGATCCGTTTTCTTCCAGACTTTTTCCCACCTATTCTTAGTGTGTAACTAGGGTATAAAAAATATTTATAACCCTAGTGAAGGTTATATACCTCCTTAAATAATTAAATACATGTTTTCACGGTTTGTGACTTTTACGCATTTTCTTTTACTTTTTGGTTTTTATCTCCTCACCAATAATCTTAAGGACTTAATTAGCCTTAGAAAATCATAATTACATAATTACTTAACATATTAAGTTTTGGGGTATTTCAATCTACCCCCCTTAAAAGAACTTCGTCCTCGAAGTTCACACTTCCCTAGCATCACTTGAATTAGAACACAGGGATTACTTGCATAACAAAACTTCCATACTCCAACATACTCTATATCACAACTTCGGACTTAACGGTCCGGGTAACACCCATCCATACATACATAACATACTTACATAGTAACCTCGGACTTAGTGGTCCGGGTACCTTAACAACATTGTACCTACATGACAACCCTTAGACTCTTAGGTCTGGGTAACATAACAACATTTAGACACTTAGGTCTTGATAACATAACGACCTTTAGACACATGGTCTAGGTAACATAACACTTCCGGAACTCAACCACATTAGGACTGGAGGTCAAAATAATATTTATTACATATACCACACAACATGTCTTAGCATGTATAACAACCAGAAATTCCTTTCCCATCTCTTCATGGGTTCGAGACCCATGTTGAGTACATATACACTGTGATCCCCGCAGAACCGGTCGCGATGGACACTCTGGTCCCCGTTCCTTTGGGAGATCAAAACAATTGCATACATCTTTAAATATACTTCTCATGTCACCGGTCCGAAGACAAAGGCTCGTACTCCTCAGCTCGTGAGCAAGTAAGAAAGTACTCTATATGAGGTTAAGTAGAATGAAATCCTTTATTGGAAAATACCAATTGAAAGTCCTTTTTTTTCAAGGTCAAGTAAGAGTAGTCCCTCCTTTGAAAATACCACTTAAGAATCTTAAAGATATTTATTGAAGTCTTGGAAATACCAATTGAAAACTTGAAACCCAATTTAAAACTCTTTTGAAAACTCAATACAACTCCAAGTCCAATTATTGTTAACTGTATCTTATTCTTGATGTATTATTTTGTGACCACTTATAGGGAGTTTCAAGATTCATCCAACCCTGATGTGATCAGCATCAGTGTTGAATTATCTTTCCACCCCAATTTGTGTTCGGCTTCCCTTGATCTCATGATAATCAGTTTCACCTCCCACTTCATTTTCAAACAACAGCTAATTCAAGCATGTACCATTTTATATCTTTTAATCCATCTAATCATAATCATTACATCTCCAAGGGATAGAACTCCGTCTATCATCATCACCTAAATTCAACTTAATCCGAGTTACCTAGGGAATTTTCTTACTAGGTTCTATATCGGTGTGATACCTCTTCATAAATCACAATACTGTATATATATATATATATATATATCAAAATACATCATACAATACACGGTTTTACATTTAGTATCATATGAACATATACTGTCGGGGTTTTAATTCCCCGGGAGTTTTTCTACTCCCTTATACTTATACTTTCACACACATCTATTAACAAAATAACACACTTATCACAATGGTATTCGCATCTTCTGTGCGCAATTACCACTATTAAACCATGAATAAATGCGTATATTTATGTAACACACACACCAATCATCAAATAAATCATTTTGTGCTATGCACACCATAGTTCACGTACACTTGTACGGTAAAACACACTAAACGGTTTTGCGCTCTACCCCCCTTAAAAGGGATTACGCCCATGTAATCAATCACTTAATCACTGGTTTAAACGTTTTACCGTCGTGAAGTGTTTTATCTCCACGCGGTTTATTATACCATGTGTTCTGGTTTGAGGATCTTAGCCATATTGGCGGTTTAGTCCCTAACCAAGAATTTTCCTTAGAGTTTATTTAATTCATAACCAGTTTCGATTCTGGCCTGTGAAACTTCTAGGCATTAATAATTGCCATTCACTCATGTTCACAACGGACATCCAACTCTTGAATCGCTGGCTCACTATTTTCTGCTGCGCGACTCTTGATAACTTCGAGCTTAGTTTGCCCCATTCATTATTCTTACTGTATTGCATATCTTCGATTATCACCTTCATCTTGGTAATAACGATTTCTCAACCGACGCGTGGTATTTCTTACCAAGAGCGAGTTCGGTGAGTTACAACCTTTCTATTTACTTCCATGATAATTTACTGTATTCCACTGATTTACTTAATTTCTTTCGACTCACTGTCAGTTACGTTTGAGCTACTACCTATTGTGTAGTACTCTGTCGTTTATTTCCAACACTTGAGGTATATTCCATACCGATATTTAACAATCGTGTTATTGTAGTCACTTATGCCAATCAAGTACCCTTTGATTGGTACGACCGTGCTTCTCTTATGCATCGGTTTTATCACACCATAATTCTTGTTCCTCCATCACAATTGACATTACCCAAACTTCCTAGCTATCACACTCGATCATTACCGCGCAAGTGCAATACCAAAACACTCAGTCATACAGAGTGTAGAGGCGTAAACTCTTGACAGTAAATCTCTTATATGATTGCAATAGGAATTCACACTGTGTTCCTTATCACATAGTACCGACCATTGGCTTATTGCCCAGTCGGTTTGTTATCACTTACCTTGTATGCCCATTGAGTTTCACTCATAACTAGTCTTATTTGCCACATTATTATTTAACAATACTTATGCAACGGTCGTTTACTGCGCACCGTGCTCTTACTCATTGTATAACATTAACTTACACTGCATCCGCTATTATATTAGCTTCCGCTATTACACTGTGTTTTGCCACTTATTCGGCTGACTGCTGAATACTCTACTCTTCGAGCCTCTATGCTCCTTGAGCGTTGTTCATTACACATCTAGCATCCCACACCTATGGTGGTTGCCATTAGGCTTATCACCCTTTCCGTCTGCACAACTGGTACGAATACTTCTTTTCGTAGTAACAACATGGTCAACTCTTAACACATTCCCTGAATTTAGTTCACATAACCACCGCTGTTGCGGTCTCAATATCAAGAGGTGTCCCCACACTTTAAGCAGTGGTTCGTTATCCGCTTACTTACTTATATAACGTAAACTTCTGTGATCAATAACATTTTCTTAACACATTCGATTTGTGGCTTTTAAGCCTTATTGCCTCGAGCTCTGCCCGTTGTAGGCTGTCCACACACATTACATGGTTTAGATTGGTATTGGGCTCCATGACAAGGTCGTAGTATCACGGTTCCTTTCATGGGATGCCCCTTCCAGGATGTCAGACTTCCCTCTGACGACTTGTGTTTAAACTTGGTGTTAATTTCAGCCTTTGCGTTTCTGTCACGTATCTTGTTCAACCATTGTTGACCCAAACACCCTTTTAAGGATAACTCCTGGGTGTTATGAGGTTATGCCTTTTCATCTGGCTTGCACTCATTGGTATGTTTAATTTCTACTTCGCCCCGCGTTCTTTGCTGGGTTGAATATTCTCCTTAGTGAGATTGATATCTCTAGTGATCATCTCGGGAGCCTCATCCCGATCATTGCACATTAACATGTCCATAGTAGGCATCTGCCCACCATATATGGCTGGGTACTTACTCCAGCTATTGTGTTCATCCATCCGGATTCTTAAGACATATTCCATGTCTTTACTTACTAACCAGTGCACTTCGCACTAGTGCACCCTTAAACATTTCCTTAAAATGGATTCGCTGATTCTTTCGGTCTTGTTGGCTTTACTGGATTCCTTTACTTCCACCATTCTTGGTAATTCATTCTCCTGCTTGACTTTTACTTCGGACCGTAGTATGGAGTCGACTACTTCCCGTGTTCCAGACTCCACTCGTATACATATGTGGGGTATCCTACTGATACATTGCTACTTACCCGACTATCCCATATGAAGGTCTGTCAGGCCCACAAGCTCCTATCGGAGTGCGGCCGTCCCACATTACTGTTGGTACACTCGTAGTGTCCGTCACACGCCTAGGTGAAGTATTCTGTTGTCAACTCCTCTTATATTATCCTGTGATAATATGCATTCCATGCTTCCCGAACTTAATCAAGGGAAATGTATCCACTGTTGTATTATTATGAACTCAATCCATTCCTCGGGTTGTTACCCTTGGGTTTACCGGTTTCCATCCGGTTATTTAAAAGTAACTGGGTATGACTTACCTATCATGTGGCACTGAGGCCGGTGTAGGTCTTCTGGTTTGGTCTAAAAAGAAGGATTGAAATAGATTGGGTTTGAAGGAAGGTTAGACATAAAATGGGTTTGAAAGAAAACTTGGTTTTGAAAAAGGTTCTGAAATAAGTCTGAGTTTGAAAGAAAAATTTTCACGGTTTTACAACGTCTTCTTGCTGACTGGTTCAATCCCACATATTGGTTAGGCTGTTAAGCCCTTCCACGGTAATGATGATGTCACTTAACTCCATGGTACTGTACTAAGTACTTTGTAGTTGCTAAAAATTTCCTGTCAGCCTTGTTGTAGCAGCACTTGCCATGGCAAGTGCGCCATGCTAACTGGTTACTGGTTCAATATACATTGGTTGCGGTACTGCTTTCACCCGCTTTAACATCATTGGCCTTGCTGGCCCTTGCTTGATCTTACAGCCTTAGCAGTAAATCTCCTGGGTATTCCTCACTGTCTTCACATGATGACCATTACTAGGGTGTTTCCCATTCTGGGAGACCCCTTTTTACTTAGTATTGTATCCTCCGCGTACTACCTTGTAGTTCTTTAATCGGTTGGTATACCGTTGGTGTATTAGTTAACATTTGTAGTCCCGTAGACACTCGCCTCGGGTTTCATTACTTCACTTCTTGCCGGTTGCACAATTGGTGCGTTGCAAGCTGGTTGTCCTCGACTGCTCTGCATGTCGACCCAGGTTGCCGGAAATTCTATTTCCTTATGCTTAAGATCCTTTACTTTTCGCTACCTTATGCGGCAGACATTGTTAAGATGGAGACCGTCTTCGGAATTCACACCTTTCGGAATCTACCATATGACAGGTTATCCGTACTTATGAGAACACTTAAATACCGCCAGATCGGGTATTCCCGAGTAAGAGAGGACTTCCATCTCTCTGGAGTTCTTTCCGAGTTATAAAATAGGGTTTGTGGAGGGCGGGATGGATATTGTAGGTTTCCAGTATTCACTGGTACTTCCTAACTAGCGTACTTCTCACGCTATCACTCAACCCTTAACCCAAGGTCTTAAACTCCTAACTCGGTACTTCCTAAGCTCGGTAATTCAGTCATCAGAGCGATACTTCGCTCTGATACCACTTTTTGTAACACCCCAACTACTAACAACACACTTAACAACACCTTGCAGCGGAAATCACAACTCACAACATAACTTAACTCCTTGGTGTTACACGCCGTTAGCCACCCACGTGGCTAACAAGGCTGACATACATACATTGTACCGGTCTGATGGACTAAACTCCCGAGCAACTACACATAAATCCCGTTCCATGTCCAACGATCATTATACACTTACATTACAATGTACCGAGTATCTTCCAACTAACGCCGATACAAATTCGGTCTTACTACACCTACAATACATCCACAATTCTCATGACTACCACGTACAAATAACTACCCCACCCGTCCTACTCTCGAACGGCTTCCAGCTCCTTGTACCTGAAATAGAAAAGGAAGAAAAGGGTGGCCCCCAAGGGGCTCAGCACCTTTGCTGGTATGGTAATCCCGCAGCCCGCATGCTACCGGGCCACGCACAACTAATTGTCGTCTTAGCATGCGGTTGATTTTATTTAAAACATGCACACATTACACACATACATCATGCTTAAAAGCACACATCCGTTAACAGAACACAAACTCAAGGTTAGCACACACAATATAACAACACATTTCACTTAATAACCTACACAAACTTAATTCCATTCTTCTTAGAGAACATAACTTTACTTAGGGAGTGCCGGGTGATATAAGCCCGAGCACAACATACATACATTTTCTTTACTTAGGTGTGGTGGCCTCATATAGGACCGATCACACCTTACACAATTTCCCCCTAGCTCCAATAATGATGTAACACCACATCCAACATTAACGCACTCAACAACAAACTGCAGCGGAAAACAAACTTCAACAAATTACTTAACTTCTTGGTGTTACACGCCGTTAACCACCCACGTGGCTAACAAGGCTAATACATATACATTGTACCGGTCTGATGGGCTAAATTCCCGAGCGACTACACATTACTATCCCTTTCCATTAACAACAACAACAACATACACCTTTCAACTGTACCGAGTATTCACAAACTGATGCCGATAACAATCTCGGTCTTACTACACCTACTGTACATGTACAACTTAAAAGATTACCCATGTACGACGACTACCCCGTCCTACTCTCGAACGGCTTCCTGCTCTTTGTACCTGAAATAGGAAAAGAAGAGAAAGGGTGGCCCCCAAGGGGCTCAGCACCTTTACTGGTATGGTAATCCCGCAGCCCACATGCTACCGGGCCACGCACAACTATTTGTCGTCTTAGCATGTGGTTGATTATATTTAAATCATGCATGTAACTATAAACACACAACACATAACATTTCGCCTCAATGGGCTCAACAAACAGATAACATATCCATACTTGATAGGTCACTCATGGTATTCTTTAACCCTAGAGTGTTTCGCCTCTAATGGAGCTACTTCCTTAATAGACGACACTTACCCATTAATTGGGTTATCCTTAACGCCTCTTATCACAACTGGGATTCATATCCATGATCCACACACTCCACATTTTCCAACGTATAACATGCATCACATAGCAAAACATAACAACACTTTTCACGTTTCGACGTGCACATAATAACATCGCAATAGAAATTGCATTACAACAACATCACATAACATAACGGGAACGGTCCTCTTAGGAACCGACCCAAACATTGATAATTCACTGGTGAGCCTAGAGAATGATGTCACCCTCATGATAAGCTCGTTATACAACAACAACAACACTCATTACCGTCCTAATAGTCGGACGAGTAACTTAAGTTAAGATGGTTCGGGTTTGGTGGCCCGAACACACCACACAAACACATGTTCCCCCTAAACCGATCATAAGTCAGAATAGCTAAGCTTTGGAATAAGCTAAAGGGAGATCATAACCCGTGAGGGAAACAACCATAACAGAGAGAAGGGTAAGGCTAAGAAGGATACCCACTCCCAAACAACGCGCGACCGGCCAAACCGGATTCCTCACCACTGTTAGTACATACTTACTTTTAGATATTAGTTAGAACCCCACTATGGAGCCTATCACATAACAACACTTACAGTATTACAACTGGGTTAAACATACAAGGGAGATCCCTACATTCACATACACATATCACACAATTAACACACGCATAGCCGTGGTTAGAACGTCCCATGGTTCGGGTCGTTTAATCCGAATACCGAACTCTCATGTGATCCTAGACTCAGTTAACTAAGGTTAACACTTCCGAGGTTAAATGGTATCAGAGTTGAACACGCCACATAAATGAATTACTATAAACTCATTACATGTTTTATCTTACAATGTGGCAAACATACAGAAAAACACATTGGCATACAAGCCGGTGTAATCCGGTAGGACACAGGTTGCAAGAAAACCATACCTGTCACCAGAGTCCACTTTACCATGTCCACTTATGTTCCTCGAGCAATTCTCGAACAACTGACAACAATACATGTATTTTATTAACATCGGGGTAACATGATTGTTTAAAGTCTAATGCTTATAACTTTTCCCCGTTAACTTAGTTACATAACTTCACTTTTTAACTTGTTTTACTTTTACATTTTAATACAACCTTTCCCCCACTAAATTGTCATTATAACTCACTTAACATGTCCTTAACATTCTTATAACATCATTACTTAGTAATCACCATTTTTAGGCAACTTTTCCCACCTTAAAACAAAGTTTTTGGTCCATACAGTGGCCTGTCCGAACTTGTGTCCGGACTTCCCAAGTTCGGACACAAGTCGAGACTCAAAACTGAATACAGACGCCTGTCCGAACTTGTGTCCGGACTTCGGAAGTTCGGACATGGGTCGAGGAAACTTAAATGAAGAAGCAGGTACGTCCGAACTTGTGTCCGGACTTCCCAAGGTCAGACACAAGTCGAGACTCTGAAAATTTTTACGCAACAGGCCTGTCCGAACGTCCATGTCCGGACGGATGTTCGGACAAGGCAAAACACTCATTTTCTAAGCCTTTAAGCACTTAACCAATTTCACCAAACTTCTCCTAAAGCCTCATAATGTTTCCTAACATCATTTGGCACATCAAACACACCTTTAGCCATGTGCTAAACTCTTTAAATCACTCACCAAAACCATCTTATCATTCATAAATTTCTTACAAAATTCTTAGCACTTGGGATTTTTTCTCCTTAAGATTTCTAAGTGGTAGTTCACCAATAATGACCACTACACCAAGGTGTTTCCTCTACACCTTAACATCATCTCTCAACTTCTTTTCTTACTAACTAAATCTCCTTTTCACAACTTCTTAAAATTCCTTACTCAAAACCCTTACCTAAACATCATTCCCTCCTTATTCATCAACATTACCTAAACCTTAAACAAACTTCTCCAAGACTTTATTACATCCTAAAACACTGATTGAATTCCTAGAACTTCCAAGACAATACCAAAGTCATTGTAGCACTTTAGAACACCTTAAAAACATGTTTTCTTCCTTAGTAAAACATTTATCCTTTCCTAACATATCCTAGTTCACCAAAGTTCATTTAAGCACTTACAACTCCTTATACATTATACAAATTTTGCCATGGGTTCTCTTAGCACATCATCATTCCAAAACTCATGGTTTTCACCATTAAACATTCAAGAACTCCTAGATCCATCAATAGTATTCTCACACACATAACTTCACCAAATTTACACTACATCACAATATAGTGCATAAACTTAAATTGCTTGGCACTTAGGCCCTTAAATAACATGGCTCTTAGGCCTTTAAATAACATAAACTTTAAACACTGAATTTCCCACATAAATATTGCCTTTGACCTGTAATTACATACAACAACACATATTCCCTTTAATAATCTCCTTAAGAACATTTTACTAGGTCTTTCACCATTGGCTCCTTAGGTACTTTATTAAGCAAATCAAGCTCATTTTTCCTAAGGCATTTAAACTACATTGAGATAGTTTGTTTACCTCTTTTTCCTCACAAACTTCTTTCTTGTTTCCTTGTAAAACCGGTGGGGTGTTTAGTTGTTTGTCAACTTCTAAACAATGTACAAATAATAGAATGAGTATTCAAGCATTATGCTTCATCTCATTATAAACCCTAGTTACACATATTGTTTTAACACATTAAGGTAATTGTTTTACCTTGGAATTGGAAGAGAACTTGAATAAGTATCAGAGAGGACTCCTCCTAGCCCTTGGAAGATTCAAATGAAGCTAAAACAAGCAAGGTGAAAACACCATTGTGAGGTGAATTTTCGGACATCATATAAACATGGAGGAAACATGGATTTTCTTTGAGTTTCCTTACCTTGAAGCGAAGGAGAACAATAATATGTGAAAAGGTGAGCTTAAGCTCCTTCAATGGTGAATCTCCATGGCACCAAAATTGAGTTCTTGAAGATTTGAAAAGGTAGAATGTAGAGCTTGGTCTAACTAGAAGAAAGGTGGTCTTGAAATTAAATTTGGATCATGGAGCTAGAAGTTACAAGTGAAAGAAGATGGAGAATGGTATGGTTTGCTGTAGCAAAACCGATGGAGTTTGGGAGAAGATGAAGAAGGCTACGGTGGGTGAGTGGGAAAGAAAGAATGAAGATTGGAATTGCTTTTGGAAGATTTTTACATGTTATAAAGGTAACTTCTACTTTTCACTTACTTTTCCTTCTTTCTTTAATTTTACTAGCTCATGGTGGTGAGTCACCACATAATAAAACCGGCCCCCATATAATTAGAAGGGTGTTTTGGTCTTTGTTTACCAATTAACTTACTTATAATACATATGTTACAAACTAGCTTATAAAAGTTACTATTCATAAAAACAAGGCACATAGAAGTGAAATTTTTTATTTCCCATTGATATAGAATTCTAAATGTGATACTATATAGTACACATGTTAATTAAAGAGTAATGATGGACATTTAGCCATTCAAAACTCATTTACAAGACAATTTTTCAAAAACGTGCTTTAAGACTCCTTAAAGCACTTTTTGTGTTTTAACTTGTTTTCAAGCTTGGTTTTCTTTGGTAATGGATTTAATATGTTCATTAACATATTTGTAAGGCATAGGTATGACCATTAGGTCTTATACAAATTTATCCCAAGCTTAGAGCACATTTTTGCTCTTATTGACTTTAAGGTATTTTCTTGTGTTTTATTTGGTTTAACTGTCTACCAAAGTTCCCTAAGGACTTAATTAGCCTATTAAATCATAATTGAATATTATTAAGTCTTGGTAGGTTCTTTGGGTCCTAACCAAGTTCACTCCAAGCTTAAAGCATGTTTTTGCTCAAGTTGTATCTTAGTGCTTTATTGCATTTTAATATGGTTTAAATTGTTCACTGATGTTTCTAAGGCAGTTTTAGCCTTTACATACCATAGTTTGATATTTAAACCACATATCAAGTTTTGGGGTATTTCAATCTACCCCCCTTAAAAGAACTTCGTCCTCGAAGTTCACACTTCCCACACATCATAGATTAGAATACGGGGATTACTTATAGCAATAAAACTTCCATAACCAAACACACTTTACATCGCAACCTCGGACTTAATGGTCCGTGTAACCCATTCACATCCATACATAACATAACATAACATAACATACTTACATGATAACCTCGGACTCAATGGTCCGGGTATCTTAACAATATTTGCACATACATAACAACCCTTAGACTCTCTAGTCTTGGGTAACATAACCACATTTAGACACATAGGTCTTGATAACATAACAGCCTTTAGACACATAGGTCTATGTAACACAACACATTTAGACTCGTACGTCTTAATAGCACACACTTTAGGAAATCAAAGTCAAAATAACATTTATTACACATACCACACAACATGTCATAGCATGTATAGCAATCAAAAATATCTTTGATATATACTGTGATCCCGCAGAACCCGGTCGCGATGGACACCTTCCGTCCCCGTGCCTTTTGGAGATCAAAACAATCACTTAAATTTAAAATTTCCTTATGAGGTTAATTAAGAGAACTTTAACTATGTAAAATACCTATCGACGTTTTATAAATACCAATTCAAAATTCTTTTTGAAAACACACACAACTCCAAGTCCAACTTATGCTCTTCGCTTCTTTCCTTAGCGTGGTTAATTGTGACCACTTAAGGGGAGCTTCAAGAATCATTCAACCCTAATGTGATCAGCATCAGTGTCGAACTATCCTTCCACCCCAATTTGTGTTCGGCTTCCCTTGATCGCATGCAAATCAAGTTCCACTTCCCACTTCATTTTCAAGCATCAAATAAATCACTCGTTTCCAATTTTCTATCTTTTTAATCATTCTAATCATGATCATAACATCTCCAAGGGATAGAACTCCTCTATGAGTTACCTCCATTCACCTTAATCATGTTGCCTAGGGAATCTTATTCTCGCTAGGTTCTATGTCGGTTTCATACCCTTTCATGAATCACTATATAGTATATATACACATATATTTTATCAAAATACAACACACCGTTTCACATTTAGTGTCATGTAAACATATCATGTCGGGGTTTTAGTTCCCCGGGAGTTTCTCTACTCCCCACGCTTGTACTATCACACACAACTGTTAATAAATCAACACACTTATCACAATGGTATTCGCATCATCTGTGTGCAATTACCACAATTAAACCATGAACGGATGTGTATGTTTACGTAACACACACACCAATCATCAAAACAAATTATTTTATGCTATGCACAACATAAGTCACGTACACTTGTACGGTAATACACACTAAGTGGTTTTGCGCTCTACCCCCCTTAAAAGGGATTACACCCACGTAATCAAATACTAAACATTTGCTTAAAATGTTCTGCCGTCGTGAAGTGTTTTAACTTCCACGCGGTCTATTACACAATGGATTCTGATTAGAGGATCTTAACCATATTGGCGGTTTAGTTCCCAAACCAAGAATTCTCATTGGAGTTTGTTTAAACTCTTAGTTGGTTTCGATTCTGGCCTGTTAGGCTTCTAGGCGTTAATAATTAGCCATTCACTCATGTTCACCATGTACATTCAACACTTGAATCACTGGCTCACTAGTTTCTGCTGCGAAACTCTAGTAACTGTAGAGCTTAATTGCCCCTTTTTGTTATTCTTACTGTATTGTACATCCCCAATTGTCACCTTCATCTTGGTACAATGGTTTCTCAACCGACGCGTGGTATCTTTTACCGTTAGCGAATTTGGTGAGTTATAAACTTTCTATCCACTTCCATAACAATTTACTGTGTAAATAGTTATGTATTTCACAATGATTGACTTGTTCCCTTCTGACTTACTGTCGGTTAAGATTGAGCTACTACCTAGTGTGTAGTGCTCTCTCAGCTATTTACAACATTTGGGGTATATTCTATACCGATATTAGCAGTTAGTGCTACTGTAGTCACTTATTATTAATCATGTCTCCACATTTGGTTTTGTACAAGTACTCTTTTATTGGTGCGGCCTTGCATTTCCTATGCATCGGCCATTATAACATTATTCCTCTACAATTAACATGTTTCCAATTCCTAGCTATCCCACTCGATCATCCCTGCGCAAGTGCAATACCAAAACACTCAGTCATACAGAGTGCAGAGGCGTAAACTCTTGACAGTAAATCCCTTATGCGACTCGCCATGGAATTCACACTGAGTTCCTCATCACATAGTACCTACCACTGGCTTATTGCCCAGTCTGTTTAACATCGCTTACCTTGCATCTCCACTGAGTTTAACTCATAACTGGTCTTATCTGCCACATTATTACTCAATAACATTGATACAACGGTCGCCAGCTGCGAACCGTGCTCTTACTCATTGTATAACAATAACTTACATGGCATTTACTGTCACATTAACTTCCACACATATACTTACATTATTCACATTATGGTTCATCACTCATTTGGATGACTACCGGATGCTCCTTGAGCATTGATCATTCAAGTCACAAGCCGGTATTATTCAGCTCGGTGTTTCACTATATACACACATACTACTAAACTAACTGCTCTCAAATCGTAATAATATTGTCCACATCATATTTCTTGAGCTTGGTACACATAACTACCAACCCCGCTCCAGCGGTTTCACAATATCGAGAGGTATCCCCACTCTTAGTGTAGTGGTTCGTTCTCCACTCTATCACTTATATAACATAAACTTCTGCAATCAATCTAATTTACATAACACATTTTATTTGTGGCTTATAAGCCTTGTACGCTTCGAGCTCTGTCCATTGTGGACGGTTCACACATTTATTTCTCTGTACAACATTATATAGTTTGTATATCATATTGAGCTCCATGACAAGGTCGTTACATTCCGTTTCCTTTCATGGGATGCCCCTTAGGATTGTCGGTCCGTCTCTTGACAATTATATCTAAACTGGGTGTTAGTTTCAACCCTTGTGTTTCTGTCACGCCATTTCGTGCAACAATTGTTGGTGCGAACACCCTTTAAGGATTGCTCCTGGGTGTTACTAAGTTATGCCTTTACATCTGGTTCACACTTATGGTACATTCCGTTAGCCACGCCGTTGCGTTCTTAACTGGCTTATTATCTCCTCCTGTGAAGATCAACATTTCCTGGTAGTGTAGGTACTCATTCTGGGAGTTTCATCCCGTTCATTGCACATTAATGTGTCCACATCAGGCATCTGCTTAGCCATGGACAGGCTGGGTCACCGTTCCAGCTAACATGTTTATCCCTCGGAATTCTTAAGACATGTGTGATGCTTTACATAACAGTTAGTGCACTTCGCACCTCCTGACTCTTAAACATATCCTTGAAATGCATTCACTAATTCCTTTAGTCTCGTTAACTTGACTTGTTCCTTTACTTCAACCATTCCTTGTAATCCTTAGCTCTTGTTTGACTTATACTGCTGACCGTAGTACGGAGTCGACTACTTCCCGTGTTTCGGATTCTACTCGTATACATATGTGGGGTACTATACTGATACATTACTACTTACCCAACTAACCCATAAGTAGGTCTGTCAGGCCCACAAGCTCCTATCGGAGTGCGGTCGTCCCACATTACAGTTGGTACACTCGTAGTGTCCGTCACACGCCTAGGTGAAGTATTCTGTTGTCAACTCCCTTATATTGTCCCGTGACAATATGCGTCCTGTGCTTTCCGAACTTAATCGAAGGAAAGTTTATCCACTGTTGTATCCTTGTCAACTGTCCTTGGTTTTACTGGTTTGGTTCTTAAAAGAAGGTAGAAAGAAGCGTTGGTTTGAAAGAAAATTTTGGTTTTGAAAGAAAAGAGTTTGAAAAAATATGGGTTTGAAAGAAAATTTTCACGGTTTCACAACATCTTCTTACCTTACCCAAGTCTAGCTTCTTGCTGACTGGTGTACTTACAATTACAGAGGTTAGGCTAACAGGCCCTTCCACTGTTATGACGATCACATTTAACTTTATGGTACTTTACCAAGTACTTTGTAGTGGTTATAAATTTTCGAAACAGCCCTGTTATAGCAGCACTTGCTATGGCAAGTGCGCCATGCTAACTGGCTATCGGTTCAACACATACCGGTTGTGGTATTGTTCTTACCCGCACTATCATCGGTGGCCTTGTTGGCCCTCACTGACCTTACTGTCTTGATAATAACTACTCTAGGTGACTTCTCACTGTCTTCACATGATGATCATCAACTAGGGTGTTTCCCATTCTGGGAGACCCCTTCTACTTAGTATTGTATCCTCCTTGTAGCCCGTTCCACGTATTTGCCGTGGTTGCTGAGACTTGTCTCTTGTTTGGGCACTACGTTGTAGTTCCCTTGTCGGTTGGTATACCGTTGGTGTATTATTTATCAACTGTGGTCCCGTAGACACTCATCTCGGGTTTCACTAATCCACTTCTTGCCTGTTGCAACGGTCGGTGCGTTGCAAGCTGGTTATCCTCGACTGCTCGGCATGTCGACCCAGGTTGCCGGAAATTCTATTCTTCTATACACTGATTCTTCACTCTTCGCTATGAAATGCGGTTAACACTGTTTAGATGGGAACCGTCTCCGGGATTCCCTGTTTTCCGGATCTACCGTATGACAGGTTCTCCGTACCTTAAAAGGTATTTAATAACAGCCAGATCGGGTATTCCCGAGTAAGAGTGGACTTTCATCTCGCTGGCATTGTTTCCCAAGTTATATAACAGGGATTGTGGAGGGCGGGATGGATATTGTAGGTTCCAGTACACTGGTAATACCTAACTAGCGTATCTCTCACGCTATCACTCAACCCTTAACCCAAGGTACTAAAATCCTAACTCGGTACCTCCTAAGCTCGGTAATTCAGTCATCAGAGCGATACTTCGCTCTGATACCACTTTTTGTAACACCCCATCCAACATTAACGCACTCAACAACAAACTGCAGCGGAAAATAACTTCAACACATTACTTAACTTCTGGTGTTACACGCCGTTAACCACCCCGTGGCTAACAGGCTAATACATATACATTGTACCGGTCTGATGGGCTAAATTCCCGAGCGACTACACATTACTATCCCTTTCCATTAACAACAACAACACATACACACCTTTCAACTGTACCGAGTATTCACAAACTGATGCCGATAACAATCTCGGTCTTACTACACCTACTGTACATGTACAACTTAAAAGATTACCCATGTACGACGACACCCCGTCCTACTCTCGAACGGCTTCCTGCTCTTTGTACCTGAAATAGGAAAAGAAGAGAAAGGGTGGCCCCCAAGGGGCTCAGCACCTTTGCTGGTATGGTAATCCCGCAGCCCACATGCTACCGGGCCACGCACAACTATTTGTCGTCTTAGCATGTGGTTGATTATATTTAAATCATGCATGTAACTATAAACACACAACATATAACATTTTCCTCAATGGGCTCAACAACAGATAACATATCCATACTTGATAGGTCACTCATGGTATTCTTTAACCCTAGAGTGTTTCTCCTCTAATGGAGCTACTTCCTTAATAGACGACACTTACCCATTAATTGGGTTATCCTTAACGCCTCTTATCACAACTGGGATTCATATCCATGATCCACACACTCCACATTTTCCAACGTATAACATGCATCACATAGCAAAACATAACAACACTTTTCACTGTTTCGACGTGCACATAATAACATCGCAATAGAAATTGCATTACAACAACATCACATAACATAACGGGAACGGTCCTCTTAGGAACCGACCCAAACATTGATAATTCACTGGTGAGCCTAGAGAATGATGTCACCCTCATGATAAGCTCGTTATACAACAACAACAACACTCATTACCGTCCTAATAGTCGGACGAGTAACTTAAGTTAAGATGGTTCAGGTTTGGTGGCCCGAACACACACACAAACACATGTTCCCCCTAAACCGATCATAAGTCAGAATAGCTAAGCTTTGGAATAAGCTAATGGGAGACAATAACCCGTGAGGGAAACAACCATAACAGAGAGAAGGGTAAGGCTAATAAGGATACCCACTCCCAAACAACGCGCGACCGGCCAAACCGGATTCCTCACCACTGTTAGTACTACTTACTTTTAGATATTAGTTAGAACCCCACTATGGAGCCTATCACATAACAACACTTACAGTATTACAACTGGGTTAAACATACAAGGGAGATCCTACATTCACATACACATATCACACAATTAACACACGCATAGCCGTGTTAGAACTCCCGGGTTCGGGTCGTTTAATCCGAATACCGAACTCTCATGTGATCCTAGACTCAGTTAACTAAGGTTAACACTTCCGAGGTTAAATGGTATCGGAGTTGAACACGCCACATAAATGAATTACTATAAACTCATTACATGTTTTATCTTACAACGTGGCAAACATACAGAAAAACACATTGGCATACAAGCCGGTGTAATCCGGTAGGACACAGGTTGCAAGAAAACCATACCTGTCACCAGAGTCCACTTTACCATGTCCACTTATGTTCCTCGAGCAATTCTTGAACAACTGACAACATTACATGTATTTTATTAACATCGGGGTAACATGATTGTTTAAAGTCTAATGCTTATAACTTTTCCCCGTTAACTTAGTTACATAACTTCACTTTTTAACTTGTTTTACTTTTACATTTTAATACAACCTTTCCCCCACTAAATTGTCATTATAACTCACTTAACATGTCCTTAACATTCTTATAACATCATTACTTAGTAATCACCATTTTTAGGCAACTTTCCCACCTTAAAACAAAGTTTTGGTCCATACAGTGGCCTGTCCGAACTTGTGTCCGGACTTCCCAAGTTCGGACACAAGTCGAGACTCAAAACTGAATACAGACGCCTGTCCGAACTTGTGTCCGGACTTCGGAAGTTCGGACATGGGTCGAGGAAACTTAAATGAAGAAGCAGGTACGTCTGAACTTGTGTCCGGAGTTCCCAAGGTCGGACACAAGTCGAGACTCTGAAAATTTTTACGCAACAGGCCTGTCCGAACGTCCATGTCCGGACGGATGTTCGGACAAGGCAAAACACTCATTTTCTAAGCCTTTAAGCACTTAACCAATTTCACCAAACTTCTCCTAAAGCCTCATAATGTTTCCTAACATCATTTGGCACATCAAACACCCTTTAGCCATGTGCTAAACTCTTTAAATCACTCACCAAAACCATCTTATCATTCACAAATTTCTTACAAAATTCCTAGCACTTGGGATGTTTTCTCCATAAGATTTATAAGTGGTAGTTCACCAATAATGACCACTACACCTAGGTGTTTCCTCTACACCTTAACATCATCTCTCAACTTCTTTCTTACTAACTAAATCTCCTTTCACAACTTCTTAAAATTCCTTACTCAAAACCCTTACCTAAATCATTCCCTCCTTATTCATCAACATTACCTAAACCTTAAACAAACTTCTCCAAGACTTTATTACATCCTAAACACTCATTGAATTCCTAGAACTTCCAAGACAATACCAAAGTCCTTGTAGCACTTTAGAACACCTTAAAAACATGTTTTCTTCCTTAGTAAAACATTTATCCTTTCCTAACATATCCTAGTTCACCAAAGTTCATTTAAGCACTTACAACTCCTTATACATTATACAAATTTTGCCATGGGTTCTCTTAGCACATCATCATTCCAAAACTCATGGTTTTCACCATTAAACATTCAAGAACACCTAGATCCATCAATAGTATTCTCACACACATAACTTCCCCAAATTTACACTACATCACAATATAGTGCATAAACTTAAATTGCTTGGCACTTAGGCCCTTAAATAACATGGCTCTTAGGCCCTTAAATAACATAAACTTTAAACACTGAATTTTCCACATAAATATTGCCTTTGACCTGCAATTACATACAACAACACATATTCCCTTTAATAATCTCCTTAAGAACATTTTACTAGGTCTTTCACCATTGGCTCCTTAGGTATTTTATTAAGCAAATCAAGCTCATTTTTCCTAAGGCATTTAAACTACATTGAGATAGTTTGTTTACCTCTTTTTCCTCACAAACTTCTTTCTTGTTTCCTTGTAAAACCGGTGGGGTGTTTAGTTGTTTGTCAACTTCTAAACAATGTACAAATAATAGAATGAGTATTCAAGCATTATGCTTCATCTCATTAAAAACCCTAGTTACACATATTGTTTTAACACTGTAACACCCCTAATACGCACATGATACTAAGTGAAATCGCAGTGGAATAAAACAACTAAACAGTAACTAACGCTTCGGTGCTACAACGCCGTCAACCACCCACGTGGTTGACAAGGCAGAATAAATACAATTGTACCGGTCTGATGATCAGACTCCCGAGCATAAAACTAAACCATAAATACATTATAAACAATACCGAGTACTACATACATCCTTCACTGTATAGCATCACTGTAACTGCAACAACCCAATAATACATAACGCCACAGGAGCACAGGCGCATCCCGGGCCAACATCCAAAAGTATACAAAAGGGATTACATCCTAGGATCTAAAGCCACTCCGCTTCTTCGATCCTCATCCTGCAGTATAAGAAATATGGATCCCCCGAGGGGGTCAGCAACCCTTGGCTGGTATGGCTAACGCGCAGCCCATCGGCTACCGGGATACGCGCAGCTAATTGTCATGATAACATGGCATTCATTTACATACATAACATAACTGAACATAACATGGAGCATGGCATCAGTAGTGCACAGCTCAATATCACATACACGGTGGATCTTAGTTCCACAATAACAAACCACAAGGGTCAAATAACATAAGAGCCTAGAGAGTGGTTCACCCTCATGTTAAGCTCGTTAAACACACTCATTACCGTTCTGTTAGGCGAACGAGTAACTTAAGTCACAGATGGTTCGGATTTAGTGACCCGAACACACCACACAAACACAGGTTCCCACTAAACCGATCATAAGTCAGAATAGGTAAGCTTTGGAAGAAGCTAGCGGGAGATCGAACGCCAAATTAAGGAGAACAATCTTAACAACATAAGAGTCGAATCTGATTCAGATATCTACTCTTAACTTACATGCATGACCGGATAACCGGATTCCTCACTTCCCAGTTAACACTTGTTAGAAGTTCATAGTGGAACTTAACAACCAACACACAATAGGTGGTAAGTCATGTTAGACACACGCAAGGGAATTGAGTCACAACATTATATCACAACAATATGAACAACTGTAAACTCATTACATGTTTAAATCTTATAACGTCGTAAACACACAGAAAAATACACACACAAACCGGTGTAAACCGCTAGACAACAGACTGCAAGAAAACCATACCTTGGCCCTTGCCTCGTTTGGTTTCCTCCGTAGGTCACTCCTATACATAATTCAAGAACGTCGGTTAATTAACTTACTTAACCTCCAAATTTACTAAGTGTTTAACATAATTGTGTGACATGTTTTAATGTCTATCTTACCCTAGGTTACCTTCATTATACACCCTAGGGTTAACTACATAAGTCACATCCTTTTCTGTTTTGTTTTTTTTTTTTACAAATTTTGGTCCGACCGGACTTGCCGACCGGACTTGCCTAAGTCCGGTCCATTCCAGTACCTTTTACCGTTGGAAAATTCACTCCGACCGGACTTACATGTCCGGTCCTATGTCCGGTCGATTCCAGAGACTTATAACCCGTACAAAATTCATGCCGACCGGACTTGACAAGTCCGGTCCCATGTCCGGTCCATTCCAGAAACATTTTCCCCTCACAAAACACAGTCCGACCGGACTTGTAGGTCCGGTCCCTCAAGTCCGGTCGATTCCAGAAACATTTTCCGGTAGTGTAACAGGGCCCGACCGGGCTTGCAAGTCCGGTCGCAAGTCCGGTCTGCCCCAAATCCTTATTTTCCTTTTCACATTCAACTCCAAACTTTACCCCACATAACCTAGTACCCCCTCACCTTACTTGGGCACTTCAAACACAACTTAAACCATCCTTTAAACACTCACAAACTCTTTTTCTAATTCCTTAAACCTTTACTTATTTCTTCACAAAATTCCTAACACTTACAACATTTTACACTAGGTTTCTAAATGGTGTTTCTCACCTATGATAACTACTATCCCAAAATGTTTTCTCCTTATCTTAACATCATCTCCCAAGCATCATCTCTCACACTAATTCCTTATATCCTTCTTGAAACTCTTTTCCTAGTGTACACTTCTCCTTATTTTGCCAAAGTTTGCCTAAGTCTTTACCTAAGTCCCAAAATGACTTTGGTACATACTTAGATCTCAAGCTCATGCCTAAGTCCTTGTTACATCCTAAATCACCTTAATGCATGTTTCCTACACAAGAACAACACTTAACCATTTTAAATACTCCTTGACTCATCAAACTCATTTTAACACTTAGAACTTCACCTTTGTTACCCAAATTTCGACATAGGTTCTCCTAGAACATTACTAATCCAAAACACATTGTTTTTACCAATAAACAACCAAGAACACTAAAAATCCATCAAGTACTTATTATACACAAACTTCACTCACAAAGCACTACATCACAATATAGTGCACAATTTAAATTGCACGGCACTTAGGCCCTTAAATGACATGGCTCTTAGGCCCTTAAGATGCATAAATCATAAACACTGAATTTCCACAATATATTTGCCTTTAACCTGCAAATACACTCAACAACACATATGCCTTTTACTAAGCTCTTGAGAACACTTTACTAAGTCATTCCCATTGGCTCTTTAGGTAGTTTTAATAAGCATTTATAAGCTCATTTCTCCTAAGGCATTAAAACAACATTAGGTTAGTAGATTTACCTCTTTTGCAAAATAACTTCTTTCTTGTTTCCTTTAAAAAACCAATAGAGTACTTGATTCTTTGACAAGTTCTAAACAATATACAAACATTATAATGAGTATTCAAGCTATAAGCTCCATCTCATTGTAAACCCTAGTTTTACATTGTTTCAAAAACATTAATGTAGTTGTTTTACCTTGCTCTTTGAAGAGAGTTTGAATATCTAGCAAGAGAGGACTCCACCTAGTCCATGAAGAGTTGGAATGAAGCTAGAACAAAGTCACATAAAAAGCTCCTTCAATATATATTTTCGGAAGGAAACTTGATTTTTGTTTGAGATTCCTTACCTAGAAACCAAGGAGAGTAACAATATGTAAAAATACAAGCTCAAGCTCCTTCAATGGAGAAACTCCATGGCACCGAAATGGTTGTCTTGAAGTTTGGAGAAGATAGAAATGAAGAGCTTGAGGAGAGGAAAGATGGTGGTGTTGTTTTTGATTTGGACAAGTGAGCAAGGTTTTACAAGAGATCAAAGCTTGTTTTAATGGTGGTAGTGGTTTTATCGTGAGAGAACAAAGAAGGAAGGAAGAAGAGAGGTGGGAAACCGTGTGAGCAAGGAAAGGAATGAGAGAATGAAGATTGGTTTAACTTTAGAAGATATTTGTAGTTTTAAAGCAAATAGTACTTTCATTAGTCATCATTATTTACTTAACAAAATAACAAGAGGGTGGTTAGAAAACCGGCCCCCTAAATATAATAAGGGTAATATAGTCTTTGTTTGTCAATTTAATTACTTATACAAACATATGTTACAAAATAGCTTATAAAAGTTACTATTCATAAACAAGGCACATAGAAGTGAAATTTTTGATTTCCCACTAATATAGACACCCAAATGTGATATTATATAGTACACATATGTATTTAAGAGTAATGATGGACATCTAGCCACTCAAAACTCATTTACAAGACAATTTTTCAAAAATGTGCTTTAAGACTCCTTAAAGCACATTTTGTGTCTAAACTTGTTTTCAAGCTTGGTTTTCTTTGGTAATTGATTTAATATGTTCATTAGCGTATAAATGAGGTCTTGGTAAGTTCATTAGGTCTTAACCAAGTTTATCCCAAGCTTAGAGCACATTTTGGCTCTTATTGACTTTAAAGCACATTTTGTGTTTCCTTTGTTTAAATTTGTTTACTAATGTTTCTAAGACTCTTTTTAGTCTTAATACACCATATTTAAGTGTTTAAACAATATACTAAGGTTTGGGGTATTTCAAACACATTAAGGTAATTGTTTTACCTTGGAATTGGAAGAGAACTTGAATAAGTATCAAGAGAGGACTCCTCCTAGCCCTTGGAAGATTCAAATGAAGCTAAAACAAGCAAGGTGAAAACACCATTGTGAGGTGAATTTTTGGACATCATATAAACATGGAGGAAACATGGATTTTCTTTGAGTTTCCTTACCTTGAAGCAAAGGAGAACAATAGTATGTGAAAAGGTGAGCTCAAGCTCCTTCAATGGTGAATCTCCATGGCACCAAAATTGAGTTCTTGAAGATTTGAAAAGGTAGAAATGTAGAGCTTGGTCTAACTAGAAGAAAGGTGGTCTTGAAATTAAATTTGGATCATGGAGCTAGAAGTTACAAGTGAAAGAAGATGGAGAATGGTATGGTTTGCTGTAGCAAAACCGATGGAGTTTGGGAGAAGATGAAGAAGGCTACGGTGGGTGTGAGTGGGAAAGAAAGAATGAAGATTGGAATTGCTTTTGGAAGATATTTACATGTTATAAAGGTAACTTCTACTTTTCACTTACTTTTCCTTCTTTCTTTAATTTTTACTAGCTCATGGTGGTGAGTCACCACATAATAAAACCGGCCCCCATATAATTAGAAGGGTGTTTTGGTCTTTGTTGACCAATTAACTTACTTATAATAACATATGTTACAAACTAGCTTATAAAAGTTACTATTCATAAAAACAAGGCACATAGAAGTGAAATTTTTGACTTCCCATTGATATAGACTTCTAAATGTGATACTATATAGTACACATGTTAATTAAAGAGTAATGATGGTCATTTAGCCATTCAAAACTCATTTACAAGACAATTTTTCAAAAACGTGCTTTAAGACTCCTTAAAGCACTTTTTGTGTTTTAACTTGTTTTCAAGCTTGGTTTTCTTTGGTAATCGATTTAATATGTTCATTAACATATTTTTAAGGCATAGGTATGACCATTAGGTCTTATACAAATTTATCCCAAGCTTAGAGCACATTTTTGCTCTTATTGACTTTAAGGTATTTTCTTGTGTTTTATTTGGTTTAACTGTCTACCAAAGTTCCCTAAGGACTTAATTAGCCTTATTAAATCATAATTGAATATTATTAAGTCTTGGTAGGTTCTTTGGGTCCTAACCAAGTTCACTCCAAGCTTAAAGCATGTTTTTGCTCAAGCAGTATCTTAGTGCTTTATTGCATTTTAATATGGTTTAAATTGTTCAGTGATGTTTCTAAGGCACTTTTTAGCCTTTACATACCATAGTTTGATATTTAAACCACATATCATGGTTTGGGGTATTTCAATGATGAGGTAGGTAAGCCTTGGTTAAGCTTGTGGGTGGTTGTAATTCAAGGAGGAAAAACAACCATAACATAAACAAGAGGGAGTCGAAGCGAACTTAGGCATCAACACCCTACCAACATTACACATAATTTCCCTCCTAGCCCGATGTGGAGGTCGGGTAGGTAAGCTTTGGCTAAGCTAGTGGGAGGTCGAACATCCAAGAAGGATATACAACCCTAACATAACAGAATGGGAGTTAACTCACATATATACATCCACTCCCAAACAACACGCGCGACCGGAACGACCGGATTCCTCACCATACATAACATATACTTATTTGTTAAGGTTCCTTCATGGAACTTATCACATACATACCTCACAAAGTGTTACTAACTCAGTTAGACACATCAGGGAAAATCACATCCCATTTCAACAACACAGATAACAGTATCCAATAACAACAACATACTAAACAAGTCACATACATCACACAAAGTCACAACATACACTAACGCACGGATAGCCGTAGTTAGAACGTTCCCGTGGGTTGGGACGTTTATTCCGAATGCCGATCTCTTATGTGAACCTAAGGTCGGTTAACTATTATTTAACACATAATTAAGGTTAAGCGGTATCGGAATTAATTACGCCACAATAATGGATTACTATAAACTCATTTCATGCTTTATCTTGCAAGGTGGCAAACACACAAAAAAACACATTGGCATACAAGCCGGTGTAATCCGGTAGGACACAAGTTGCAATAAAACCATACCTTACACCATGGGTTACTCTACCGTGTTCCCGAGGACTTACTCCAACGCGTCACCTCACGCTCCCCGGGTAGTTTCCCAACAACTGGTATTATTGTTCAAATGTTTTATTAATAACAAAACTTACGGTATGTAAACTTCTATTACTCCCGTACTTAACCCCGTTGCCCCGTTATCCATAACTTATTTATGTGATTTTAAGTTTGCAACTTACACATTAACTCTCACACTTATTTATACTTCCAATGGCCTTTAAAACTCATCAAACAAGGCCTAATCAACATCTAAAACCATTACCATTCACTTCCCCATCAAAACAACACTTTAAAACACATTCTGGTAAGTTTTTGCATGGTCCGGGTTTGTGTCCGGGGTTACAAACCCGGACCAACCACGGATTTCACTCTCTGGACAATTTTTCATGTGGTCCGGGTTTGTGTCCGGGTTTACAAACCCGGACCACCCCCTGGGATGGTCTTCTGCCATGTTTTTGCTATGGTCCGGGTTTGCGTACCGATTTGCAAACCCGGACCAACCCTGGAACTGTCAAAATTTACAGTTTTTGATCAGTTTTCAACCCATAATTCACCTCTAATCATTTCCTAAACTTTCCACATGTTTTCTACATGTTTAAACACACTAAAACACTGACTAAACCTCCTCAAATCGTTGGTCAAACTCACCATTCAATTCTTGTCAATTTATACAAGTTTTCCATTCTTCCTGTTCACTTAAGCACAACAATGCACATGAAACTTCTTTTGTGTTTCATAAACTTCCACCACCAACCTTACTAAATCTCTTACTCACCACACCAACACGTTCTTAGACCAATACACTTCCAAAACCCAAGTTCATACTTGTTGCTCAAGCCTAACACTCTTATTAATTCTTAGCCAAATCCATGACTTTTTCTAACACTTGTGCTACAGATTTTTGTACCACTCCTCTTAGTTCTCCAAATACCATTGCAAGGCTATTAAACCACTCCACTCAACACTACAAGCACCTAGATTCTCCCATTCACCAAGCCATCATCAAAACACTCATTTTCTACCAAAATTTCGCCATAACTCCGTTGCTTTTCTAGCATTGTCCAAAACTCATCTTACCACCAAATTTTCATCCACATTCATCCTAATCTAGCCACACCCACAAGGGGTCCTACCAGCATACATAATTCCATAAAATCTCCTCAAACAACATTATCACATATATACTCAATTTACTTGGCTCTAAGGCCTTAAACTCAAACAACAATTCACAACTCCCTACAACCTCATTAAAATACATTGCCTCACTTATTTTGGGTTCATTATTTACGTTACCCAATCCCAATATTCTAGAACAATTACATAAGCACCAAGTAGTTTAATTACCTTAATTTCACAAGCTTTTCTTCCCATTTCTCCCCTTCTCTTCCTTGGTCACAATCGGCCAAGTTGGCCAACCACTTGCCAACCTCAAACATCAATATTCAAATGAGGAATTAGGCACTAAATATTACTCCTAGACTTATTAATTGAGCTAGGTTACAAGGAGGGGTGCTTAGAGCACAAAAAGGGAGAGATTACCTTGAAACCCTAGAATGACTTTTGGTCATGAGTCAAAGGAGGACTCCCAAACCACCAATGGAGCCTTGTAGAATAACTCAAACAAGGAAAGAACAAGGAATAAGAATGGGGCAAAATCGGTCATACCAAGAAACGAAGGAAAGGTGGGTTTTTCTTGGATATTTTTACCTTGAATGAAAGAGGAGCCTCCAAGCTTCAAGAATATGTAATTTTCTCTTCAAATGGGATATACCCATGGAGATGAACTTCCACCAATGGAGATTTTGAAAAGATAGATGAAGCCCTTGATGAGAGGAGTTCAAATATGTAATTTATTTTTGATTTGGAGTAGTAATGTGGCCTAGGTTAGCAAGGGTGTTGGGCTGCCATGGAAGGAAGCTCAAAATCGCTTCCAGTAGAAGAGAGGAAGAAGAAATCGGCAGAGGAAGAAGAAAAAGAGAGAGACAGTACGTGAGGGAAAAAGAAATGAGAGGAGAGAGAGTGTGGGTGGGGGGTATATGTTTACTTTTTCACCTTTTCACTTTTTGACTTATTTAATTAGTTAACTAGTCATGTGTGAGGGGCTATCTATATTAATAAAACCGGCCCACTATATATACACACTGGAGCGTTTTTCGTCTTTTACAGAAAACGCTCGTTAATTTACCCGGTTTAGCGCTATTCACTAATCGGGCCCGTTTTCCGGAATTTCCTCGTTTCTTTTATTTTAATGGTTATTAGGCTCCCATCAATGTTTATTTATAGTTATATAATCAACTATAATTTTTACGAGGTCATTTATCTGTTTAAAATCACGTTCTCGGGTTTTCTCGAAAAACGCGTTTTAGGACTCCGTTAGCTTTTAATGCGTTATTTGGATCCGTTTTCTTCCGAACTTTTTCCCACCTATTCTTAGTGTGTAACTAGGGTATAAAAATATATTTATAACCCTAGTGAAGGTTATATACCTCCTTAAATAATTAAATACGCGTTTTCACGGTTTGTGACTTTTACGCATTTTCTTTTACTTTTTGGTTTTTATCTCCTCACCAATAATCTTAAGGAATTAATTAGCCTTAGAAAATCATAATTACATAATTACTTAACATATTAAGGTTTTGGGTATTTCATTACTGCTCTTTAATTTTTATTTCTATTATTTTTGTTGTTATTTATTCTATCTAACATTTAAATTTCAGCAATCTAACATTTAAATTTCAGCAATCTAACATTTAAATTTCAGTCACTTATTTCCCAGTCATTTAAGATTCCATTGTCATTTAAATTTCAGCAACCTAACATTTAAATTTCCAGTACTCTAACTTCTAACATTTAAATTCCGTAATTTAAATTCTGTCAACTAATTTCTAACATTTAATTTTCTGTCAATTAATTTTCTGTACACTAACTCTTAACATTTAAATTTTTGTCATTTAATATTCTGTCATTTAATTTCTAGTATACTAACTCCTAACATTTAAATTTTCTGTCATTTAAATTCTGTAATCTAATTACTAACATTTAAATTTCAAGTTCTTTAAATTAATTGTCATTTAATTTCAGTTCTTTAAAATTACTGTAATTTAAATTCCCTTGTCATTTAAATTCCTGCAATTTAATTCTGTCCTTTTTCTTTATTTTATTTTTTTTAGTATTTGCTTAAACTGCACTTATTTTTATTCCTTTTTGTTAATTTATTTTCGTTTTATTTACTCTAAAAAAAAGTAGTTCTTTGTTTTGTGAATTGCTTCTTTTTATTTGTTTAAATTCCCCGTCCATATTTCTGTCTAATTTTGTTATTTAATTTTTTGTAGTTTATCTCTACTTTTTAATTATTGCTTTTGCTTCCTTTAGTTTTTCTCCATTTTTCAAACTATATTTTATTTCTATATATGCGTCGAACTCGATCTGCAGGTAGCCCTCAGAACAGTTTTGAACCTGAGATCGAGAGATTTCTCCACCAAAGAAGGCGACAACAACAAATAGAGATGACAAATCGACAAACTCTCTGCGAGTACCAGCAACCTTCAGTTGAAGGGAGGCCTTCTGCTATTGTCCTTCCTCAAGTTTCACAGGCTGAACTGGATGTCTGGCAATTCAAAACAAGTTTTATCACCACACTCTACCATCAGGGACAGTACAGCGGGCTAGATTCAGATGATGCTCCACACCATATATCTGCATTTCTTGATTTCTGTAACACTTTTAATAAAGCAGGAAATCTTAACGAGCGCATCCGTCTGCAATTGTTCCCCTATTCTTTAAAAGATGGCGCCTCCAGGTGGCTGAGAAGTTTACAACCCAGCAGCATCCACAGTTGGGCCGAATTAGCAAACAAATTTCTAGCGAAATACTATCCCCGTCCAAAACAAGAGAGAAAATTGCTGAGATCACTAACTTCTATCAAGAACCAGGTGAGTCTCTTTATGATTCGTGGGATAGATTCAAAGAATTACAAATATTATGCCCACATCACGGTATGAGTAGCCAGGAACTTGTGTTATCATTCTTTAGAGGTTTAAATGATTCTAACAAATTGTTGCTAAGTTCCTCGTCTGGAGGAAATTTTATGAAAATGACCGGGGAAGAAGCAGTTGAACTACTAGACCAGATTACCGCCAGTACCAGACAATGGTGTAAAAACAAGGGAAGAGGTGAAGCCAAGAGAGAAACCGGTATCTACAGTATTCCCCCGCAGGATCATGTATCTGCTCAACTAGCTGCACTCACAAAAGTTGTGGAGAAACTAACTCTTAGTCAACCACAACAAAAAGTTGTGAAGGCAGTGGCCACTTCCCCGTATCTGACTCCCTGTTGCGAAAACTATGGAGGAGCTCATGAAACCTCAGACTGCGATGGTTCAGGTTGCAACAGAACCCTTGAAGAGGTAAATTTGATCAACAACAGACCAACGAATCCTTATCCGAACTCCTACAACCAAAACAATTGGAGGAGCAATCAACAACCATGGAGGAATTATGATCCACAGACGAGCAACCAAGGTTTCAACCAAAACCGTCAACCTCAATACAACCGACAACAGGACCAGCCAACCAACTCACAGGGAGATATGGGCAAACTGAAAGGCATGATGAATAAGCTTTTAAAGCAAGATCAGGCAACAAATTCAAAATTTGTTGAGATAGAAGCCAAAGTTGCTGATCAGGCTACCATAACCAAAAATTTAGAGAGACAGATAGGTCAGATTTCCCAACAGTTGGCTCAAAGACCAACAGGGTCACTCCCGAGCCAGACTGATCCAAACCCCAGGGAGCATGCAAAATCAATAACCCTGAGAAGAAGGAAAGAGCTGATATCTAATGCCCCTGAAGATGAGAAGAAATCTGATGAAAAAAATCTGACAAAGAAGACGTAACAATTCCCAAGGAGAAGGAGTCTGCATCATCCCTTACTATTAAACCGTCACAGGTTTCATATGATATTCCAATCCCATTTCCTGATAGATTAAAGAAAAAGAATTTGGATGACCAATTTGGAAAATTTCTTAACATTTTTATGAAATTAACTATTAATATTCCTTTTTCTGATGCCTTAACACAAATGCCTATTTATGCAAAATTTATGAAAGATATCTTGTCTAACAGGCGATCTTTACAGGAAAATGACACGGTTAAATTGACCGAAAGAGTATCTGCAGTACTCTTAAAGAAGCTACCACCGAAGTTGGGAGATCCAGGTCTCCCTATCATTCCTTGCGCAATTGAAGACATAAATTGTGGTAACGGGTTATGCAATTTAGGAGCAAGTATTAACTTAATGCCTTTATCTATCTTTAAGAAATTAGGTATAGGTCAATGCTCTCCTACTCCTGTGCAGCTACAACTAGCTGATCGTTCCATAATCCACCCTAAAGGAAAAGTTAAAGATTTAGTGGTTTCTGTTGGCAAATTTATTTTCCCTGCTGATTTCATTGTTATTGACATTGAGGAAGATAAAGATGTTCCACTAATCCTAGGTAGACCTTTTATGAGAACTGCAAGAACTTTAATTGATGTTGAAGGAGGTAAAATAATTTTAAGACTTCATGATGAACAGGTAGTTTTTGACATGACCCGGAACATGAAGCGTCCTTCTGATACACAAATCTGTTTTTCGATTGACACTGTTGACTCTTTAGTATAGGAGACGTTCCTCAGCAAAGATGAAGAAACGATTTTGGAAAGATGTCTTATGGCATCTTGCGAAGTTGATGACGAAAATCCTGATATTGCTCTCATGGCTGAAGAGTTAAACAAGCATGAGCCATATTTCCGTTCCTACCAACAAAGATTCGAGCCAGTAGAAAGAAACACAGACAGACCAAAGCCATCCATCGAAAAAAGCACTACAGTCGAAAGAAACCTCTTCCCCCTCATTTAAAATACGCTTTTCTAAAAAACCATCTGATTTACCAGTTATTATCTCATCTAAATTATCAGATGTGCAGGAGAAGCAACTTTTAGGGGTGCTACCCAAACATACGACCGCTATCGGTTGGTCGATAGCGGATATCAAAGGAATAAGCCCATCTCTGTGCTCTCATCGAATTTATATGGAAGATGATTTCAGGGCATTGGCACAACCACAGAGGCGTCTCAACCCCGTTCTAAAAGAGGTGGTCAAGAAAGAGATAATAAAACTACTTGACGCTGGCATTATCTATCCAATTTCAGACAGCAAGTGGGTAAGCCCAGTGCAGGTGGTACCAAAAAAGGGGGAATAACTGTAGTTCCTAACGAGAAAGGTGAGTTGATTCCTCAACGCACTACTACGGTTGGAGAGTTTGTATGACTACAGGAAATTGAATACTGCCACACGTAAGGATCATTTTCCCTTGCCCTTTATTGACCAAATGCTGGAAAGGTTAGCAGGTCAAGATTACTATTGTTTTCTAGATGGCTATTCAGGATACTTTCAGATCCCAATTGCTCCAGAAGATCAGGATAAAACTACTTTTACCTGTCCTTATGGAACATATGCTTATAAAAGAATGTCGTTCGGATTATGTAATGCACCAGCTACTTTTCAACGGTGCATGATGGCTATTTTCTCTGACTACATTGAAAAATGTATAGAAGTCTTTATGGATGACTTCTCTGTCTTTGGTTCGACATTTGATACTTGCCTGGAGAATCTGATCTTATTTTGGCCAGGTGTGAAGACACAAATCTAGTCCTGAACTGGGAGAAATGTCACTTCATGGTTCGTGAAGGGATCGTGCTAGGACATAACGTGTCTTCAAAAGGTATTGAGGTGGACCGCGCTAAAATTGAGGTAATAGAAAAACTCCCACCTACTACTGTAAGAGGTATCCGAAGTTTTCTTGGACATGCTTTTTACAGAAGATTCATTAAAAACTTTTCCAAGATTTCAAAGCCTCTCTGTACTACTGACACTAAAGATGCTAAATTTCATTTTTCTGATGAATGTTTAGCAGCTTTTAATTTGTTAAAAGAAAAACTTGTCTCTGCTCCTATTGTGGTATCACCCGACTGGTCCCAACCTTTTGAAATCATGTGTGACGCCAGTGATTATGCGGTGGGTGCTGTTTTGTGCCAAAAAATGGATAAAATCCTGAGAGTCATTTATTATGCAAGTCGTACTCTAAATGATGCTCAGAAAAATTATGCCACCACCGAAAAAGAATTGCTGGCAGTCGTCTTTGCTTTGGATAAATTCCGTCCATATTTATTGGGTAGTAAGGTTATTATTCATACTGACCATTCTGCCCTCAAGTATTTATTTGCCAAAGCAGATGCAAAACCCAGGTTGATAAGATGGATACTTCTCTTACAAGAATTCGACATAGAGATAAGAGATAAGAGAGGTATCCAGAATGTCGTGGCTGACCACTTGTCAAGGATGGAGGGACCAGAAGACGAAAGACCCATCAATGAGTTTTTCCCGGACGAGGCAGTATTCACAATCCAAACGGCAGGAGACCCTTGGTTTGCCGATATTGCCAATTATCTGGCTACGAAGATCATCCCAGCTGATATGACATATCAGCAGCGAAAAAGGTTCTTTTCGATTGTCAAACATTATTTATGGGATGATCCATTTCTTTTCAAAATCTGTGCAGATGGTATTATAAGGAGATGTGTGCCACAGACGGAAATCAGAAATATCCTTCTCCATTGCCATTCTAGAGAAACCGGCGGACATCACGGTGCAACCCGTACAGCTGCTAAGGTACTTGAATCCGGTTTCTATTGGAACACCCTTCACAAAGATTGTCATGCTTTTGTGTCTACTTGTGATCGGTGTCAAAGGCAAGGTAACATTTCTCGCCAATGAACTACCCTTGAATAATATGCTGGAGGTTGAATTATTTGATGTTTGGGGGATTGATTTTATGGGACCCTTCCCAAATTCTTGTGGAAATTTATACATCTTAGTAGCAGTCGATTATGTCTCTAAATGGGCGGAAGCCCTTGCTTGCTCTACTAATGATGGTAAAGTTGTGATGAAGTTTAAAAAAAACATTTTCACTCGATTCGGTGTTCCTAGAGCAATAATCAGCGATGGTGGATCTCACTTCTGCAATCGCCAGTTTGATGCTCTCCTGAAGAAATATGGAGTCCGACATAAGGTTGCTCTACCATACCATCCTCAAACGAATGGTCAGGCAGAGATAACAAATAGAGAGCTAAAATGGATTCTGCAGAAGACGGTGAGCTCTTCTCGAAAGGATTGGTCCATTAAATTGGATGATGCGCTCTGGGCATACCGTACCTTCAAAACACCTATTGGCGTGTCCCCTACAAACTAGTTTTTGGGAAGGCATGCCACTTGCCTGGAATTAGAGCACAAATCTTATTGGGCTCTGAAGGTGTTAAACTTTGATCTACAACAAGCCGGTGAAAAAGGAAGTTCCAATTGACTGAGCTGGAAGAACTTAGGAACGACTCTTATGAGAATGCAGTGATTTATAAGGAGAAGACCAAGCGTTGGCACGATAAGATGATTGCCAAGCGAGAATTCAAAGCAGGAGATCAGGTCCTTCTTTATAACTCCAGACTTAAGTTCTTCCCAGGTAAGTTAAAATCTTTCTGGTCTGGACCATTTACTAATATCTACCTCTCCTTATGGAGCTGTGGAATTGGACAATAAGAAAGGAGGATCGTTTAAAGTAAATGGCGCTCGAATAAAATTATTTCTGGGAACACGTTAGACAACGAAGAGGCTTCTGCGCTTCTTCTCAAAGATCCAGTCACAACTTAAAACACTCAGGTAGGGTCTAGCCAAAGACCTTAAAGATAGGCAGCTTGGTAGGAGGCACCCTACTATCTATCTTTTTAATATGTATTGTGCTTATATCTTGTATCTTATTTTATGATAAAAAAAAACAGAGTGAAATAAAAAAGAAAGGAGAGAGAACGAGGAGAATTAACTTGAGTTCTTCTGGCTGTTTAGAATATTTATTCCAGGAACATCTTGCACATCTATACAGCCGAACTCAAGTGTGGGGGAGCTACACTACATTCTGCATAAATCTGGGGAGTACACTATCTTTACCTTGCTCTTTAAATTTTCAATATTTCCTATTACCATGCTTTGTGATCATTACACAGGTAGTTTGCATGCCCTGTTATTTTAATTCTTTCTATGCAATGAGGGCATTGCTTTGGTTCAAGTGTGGGGGAGATATAATAATCAAAAGCTTGCTCTTAAGTTGTCTCTTTTCGACACTGTGTTTAAATTTGTTAAGTGATTAATAATCAAAGAAGGAGCCATAGAGGGAGTAATGCCGGTATTAACAGGTTTAAAGGGTACAAAAAAAAAAACACTCTGCTCCTTACTCAATGCTAAAAAATTCTGAGGAAATTATCATTTGAATTTTGTTTTGACTTTGAGCCTGGATTTGATTTGGAAGAAATGGAAAAAGAACAAGGCAAGGTACTCCTCTGATCCAACAGGCATATTCTGATCCTAAACAGGCCTCGTCCACTCGGTTATTAAGTTCTTAGGGGTGCTTCATCACCCGGCTACCTAAGGTACTCGGTATCTGGGATAGTAGACCCAAAACCGCTACAAGGGTGGAGAGAAAAGTCTGAGGTAAAAGAAAAATGAACTTCAAAATTGAAGTATATGTGCATTCTGTACCAAAATGATAAAAACTTCTTCATGGATCATGAGTATGTGGCATTGAAAGGTATAATGGAATAAGATTTTACTTCATGCCCCTTGTCGTTCAAAGGAAATGTGAAAGAAAATGGTGGATTGGCTCAGGGTTAAAAGCAGAATTCTCATGGTACTGCTTCTCTTTCTTTTGTAGGACTTCAGAGTTATTCTCATAAATGGAGAAATATATCTAATAAATTTAATGTTATTAGTACCCTTTTAAAATCTGAAAAGATTGGCAATTACCTCTTCTGTGCTCTCCTTATTGATTATTGTCTGTTTAACTTGTTTAAACATTATGTCAGAAAGATTTGCTTGAGGACAAGCAAAAGATAAGTATGGGGGAGTTTGATAAGTGAGAAATACATAGACATTTAAGGGTTTAATTTACCTTGTACTTACTTACTTTCAGGATAATATTACTCACTTATCGTATGTTTTTCCTCTAGTTATGTTTTATTGTTATCTCACAAATTTATTGGTTAAACATGAGGAAAACCAAGCTAGGAGCAAAGTACACGAAGAGACGAACGCGTAGGCAAACGGGGATCAAATCGGAGCTAAAACGAACATTTTAGAGGCAATTGAAGTTGGTCCGGACCAGTGTCCGGATCACCTGGTCCGGACCAACACACGCCAGCGCACCGATAAGAAAATCGACATGGTCCGGACCAGCTGGTCCGGACAGTGGTCCGGACATGTCGACTTGCCAGCGTAACAGCAGCAGTGTGAAGAGATAATTACCTTATCTCTTCACACGGGATTACCACCGCCTTACCTCCCCCTTTTACCTATATTTCTCTATAAATACACCTACAAAACCCCATTAAATCATATATCTTCCACCCCAAAACTAATGCCATTTTTCCTCCATAAAACCTCCATTTTCTTTCCAAAAATCATATATCTCATCTACATAATCTCCACATAAATCCTCACTTCATCTCATCCCATAAAAACATTCCAAGAGTTCTTCCTTTTCTTAATTCTTCATCACCCGGTTGGGAAGCAAGCCTATTTTATACAATCGTGTTACGTATATTTTCTACTATAATCTGTTCAAGCAATATTTTGATTCTCGTTCTTAATGCGCTTTAATATTCAGACCAATTATTAAAGTGATATTTGTAGTTCTCTTGTTAAAATGCGGTGCTGAGACAAGGTTCTAGACAGAAGAAGTCAAAACGGGTTAATGACTAGAAGCGAGGTTCGCCTATAGGTTAATCTGTCTCCAACAAGAATTGTTAATAAAGCGATTAATTCATAATAACTTGGGCAAGGATTGCAGCTTGTTATTTAAATTAATCAGGGTTTATTGTACAAGGACCGGTCAACGAACTAATTAAAATTCCTGAGTTTATTGCTAAAATGGTAGAAGTTTATAGTAATATAATTGGATAAAATAGGTGAGCAGAACAACCCAGGGTGCTTCTTAAAAACAAAAGAGTTTTATAAACCGCTATTATTATTATTTTGTTTTGATTAACTGTTATTTTTACTGTTTTATTTACATTAAGTGTTAAACCACAATCTCCCTAAAAAAAGGATAAGTTCCTATTAAATAGTCTAATTAGAATTCTCAATTAATTTGCACTATCAATTAAACCACAGCAAGGTCCCCAAGAGTTCGACACCCCACAATTCCACTATTCCGCAAAATGATAGGTACACTGCCTAGGTTGTAGAAGTAGTCACATATTTCTCCAACACCTACAAGGAGGCAGAACAAAATAGATAGCGTGATATTGCTTATGTGGTAGCACAGTTAGACGATCCTACTCTGATGGCCAAATGTTACAGTCAAATCCAAAACTTCCTTCATCCAGATATGGTGTGCCAATTAGGAGAACCATTTGAACAGTTTGGGATTGGCAGACCTACCGGGACCTCAAGACCAAACCGACGGGAACCTTCATCTTGGGAGTGTAACCGACCATGGGCGAGCCAGTCCGAAGGAGCACCATCAAATAAAAGATCACTTAATAGAGGATCATCAGATCCGAATCGATTCATGCCCCTAAACAACTTCCCATACTACTAGAATTTCCTATCCAACCTATGTCAATATATCATTGGGTATATTGATGTTCGCGGAGATGGTAATTGTGGTTTCAGGGTGATTGCTGATTACCTGTATTCAAACTAAGAGAGGTGGAAAGATGTTCGTAGAGGATTGCACCATCACATGAAAAATATAGAACCAGCGAAGCATGTATACAAGAGCATGTTTAACGAAGCACCGTATAACGACATGTTAAAAGCGATTCATTGGAATAGGGATGGGCCAGCACCTCAAGAGAAATGGATGACCACGTGAATGGGGATGGCGATCGCGACAAAGTACACTTCGATAGTAGTTTTCTACTCTACTGTTTGGGGGGGTATGGCAAGTGCCACATACCTTCCGCTCTATAATTATACCGATCCTGATAGACTAAGAGGAGAGATCCACATAGGAGTTTGCCCTCAGGGTCATTTCGTAAGATTCTATATGGTTGATGACTCCCCACTCCCCCCTGTCTATCCGTAGTGGTTCTTTTATAAAGATCCAAACACTGTTGGACCTTGGATTCATCAAATACAATCTAGGTTAGATAGTTGGAACAACGTTGTAACTTAGTTTTTCTTTAACTTAGTTGTTGTAACTTAGTTTTTCTTTAACTTAGTTGTTGTAACTTAGTTTCTCTATAAATTGGTTGTTGTAACTTAGTTTTACTTTAACTTAGTTGTTGTGACTTAGTTTTTCTTTAACATAGTTTGTAACACCCCTACCGCTAATATTGTCATTACCGTCCAATCTCCTTATACAATCCAGATTCACGCAGCGGATACTTACATACTCAATGGTGGGTGATACACTGCCGTTAGTCACCCACGTGACTAGCAAGGCTACTACTACTACATACAACATCGGTCTGATGGACCGGACTCCTGAGTACTACACATCTACAAACATACTCCATTTATCAATCAAATACTACAATGCTCCATTCAACACTTTACTGCTTCACAATACCATACAATACAATATACATAACCGAGTTTACTAGGTTCCAAATACAAATACAACGCTTCCTTCAATGTCATACATACTCATCATGAGTCTATCCACTACCCATTCCTCACAAGGTACTTACTTCCTAAGTACAAGGGTGTACCACTTAGTACACCTCTACATTCTACTTCTAATATCCGAGTGTAGCCACCGGTCTCTTACCTTGACCATATCCACTTCGGGTACCTACACACTAAAAACGTTCCCCCTAGGGGGTCAGCTTTCGCTGCATATGATAACCGCATACCCCGCGTACTAGTGAGGGTACGCCGACCACTTGGTCGAATACATGTAATTCATTTTACAATACATACATGCATACATACTTTCATACATAATATTACATTACGTTACGCACGGAATACATACATACATTTCAATACGTACAAGTAGTTCATACAAGCCAAATGGTACTTACTTACCTTTCCTGATATGCGCATACACAATACATACTCAATGCATACACCATATATATTCCATACATACACAATACTTGTTAGCTGCTTTTTGTCCACCCGGGTTAATCGGGTGGAGATTACTCTTTTACTCGTTTCTCCATACTTACGCATACGTACTCATACTTTACTTACTTACTCTTACTCATGTTAAGTCGTCGGGACCTCCGGCCCGGGGACTACTCTGTCCCACCACCGGGATTTACTTGACTCATCAATCCGGGATGCTACCCATTTAAGGGGTTTGGGCTGCGGACCAGATTAAGAGTCAGGAATTGGATCCAACCTCTTGTGTCTCCTCATCCTCACGCGTGGCCGAAGCTATATCGGACTTCTACTCATTCCAATTTACTTACGTTAGAAGTTAGGTAGTTAGGAATTAGTAGAAGTCATTCATTCAACCACATACACAAATACATTATTCATATACACATCCATACAAAATACAATACAATATACAAGTACACTACGAGATACCCATACACTTCATCATCATTCATACATTTCATGAATTATACAAACTATTGTTCAAGACAAATATCAAGAACAATGTAAACAAGCACAAGTAAGTGCAATATAGTCCGATTCATGCATTTATCTTATTAGGTGATCAAATAAGCACACAAATCGGGGTAACCAGATTAGGATACAGGGCATGAAGAAATCATACCTTTTTCCGGAATTTACTTTACTGGGTGTCCCCACATTCCTTTGATTCACTCTTGTTCCTTAGTCCTTACTTGTTCCTCGAGTCTTATTCTTGAACTAATGACTACACGCCAAATGGTTCAATTAATACTAAGTATTACAATACATACATAATTACTACTCCCGTACTTACCCCGTTGTCCCGTTATTTCGGTTTAACTTAATGTCCTTAAACTTACAGTTTGTTTAATCACTTATCATACTTGTTTACACTTCTTAGGGCCTTTAAAGGTCACCAAACAAGGCCTTAACAACTTCTAAAACCATTACCAATCAATCCCCCATGTTTAGAACCCTTAAAAACACTCTCTGCTGAATTCTGGGGTGGTCCGGGACTTGGTCCGACCCTAAGTCCCGGACCAACACTTAACTTGACTTTCGGCCTATTTTTACACCTGGTCCTGGACTTAGTCCCAGACCAATTCTGGCATTCACTCTCGGGCCTTTTTTTGAAGCGGTCCGGGACTTGGTACATATCCTAAGTCCCGGACCCTGCTAAAAACTACTATTAAGGTCATTTTTCAACCCTTAATCCACCTCCAATCATTCCATAATCTTTCCACATGTTTTGTACATATTAAACACACTTAAACACACTAAAACTCCTTAAATCCATGGTCCAATACTTACTCAATTTCTTGCTCAAATTCTACAAATTTCCATTCTCATTTCCCCACTTTGCACACTTGTGCATTCCTACACTTCTCTTTGCATTTTGGCACTTTGTTCTAACTTCATTTTACCATTCCAATTCATTTCCAAGAAACTACAATACCTATACCCAAGTCCAACACTCTTTTTACCAATTCTTGCACACTAATTTTTCCTAACTTCTCCAATGCATGTTAATACACTTGCTACAGATTTTACACTTCTTATTTCTCATACTACTACTACCACTTCATCACTACTAAACATACCTACTCAATCCAATATACACCTTGGTTCTCCCATTCACCAAGTCATTCTTAAATACATAATTCCTACCAAAATTTTGCCATAGTTCACCTACTTTTCTTACTTAGCCATACACATACTTTCTTCACCAAGTTCATTCCTATTCTAGCCACACCCATACAAGGGTCCTACCAGCACTCAAGTCAATACCAATACTCCAATACTTCCATCAAACAACAATACTAATACACATATACAATATACTTGGCTATAAGGCCTACAATTTACTTACTAGTTCCCAAATACTCAAAACTTCATAAACTTCAATACTAATACAATAGTTTAGGTTCTTTTATTTGTTTACCCATTCCCATTACTCTAATGCAATAGAATTTAACATTAGGAAGGAGTTCTTACCTTGAGCTTATTTTTCCTTCATTTCTTTTCCCATTCTCTCCTTCCTACTTTCTTGCCCAAAATCGGTTATGTGGGGAATGGAGTTGCCAAACTCCATTCCTATCACCCAATGAACACAAAAACAATTGCAATTAACATCCTAACCCTTATATTAATGCTAGTTCATTGAAATGTTTAAAGTAAGATTTCTAGGGTTTACCTTTGGAGTGTCTTAGGAGGGTTTTTAGCCCTTGGTTCAAGAAGGTGAATCCACCACCATTGCAAGGTTGATATTATGCTCAAAGGAGAGAGAAACATAGAGCATTAAAAATGGGGCAAAATCGGTTGTGAAGGAAGGTGAAGAAAACATGAGTTTTTCATGTATATTTTTACCTTGTTGGAGAGAGGAGACTCCAAGCTACACATTGATGTTATTTTCTTCACCAATGGGGTATACCCACGAAAATGAACTTCCTCATTTTTGGATTTTGAAAGAGAGAAGTGTAGAGGAGGATGAGGGGAGTTCAAATATGTAATTTATTTTTGATTTGGAGCTCAAATGGAGCTTGTGTGAGGGAGAGAAATTGAAGAAGCCATTGAAGATTATTTTGAGAGCTTCAAATCGTGAATGAAGGAGGAAGGTGGGGAGTATTCTGCAGGGAGGGGAATCCCATCGTGGGAAATGAGAGAATGAGGAGGAGAGAGTGATGAGTGAATTAAGGAAATAAGAAGAGAGAGAGAGGGCTACTTTTTACTTTTTGTTACTTTATTACTTATTTGTTTGTCTTGTAGTGTAATAGACATTAATATAAGTGAGAGAGAGAGGGGACAATCGAGACCATACCACTCTCATTCAGATTTTTAATTTTTATTTGCAAATGGGACACATTAGTTTGGGTTTATTACAGTTTACACCCCGGAAGTTCCAGTTTTTGTACTATTCGCTAACCGGAACCCGTTTTCTGGAATTTTCTTGTTTAATTAATTTTATTGGTTATTAAGCTTCCATTAATGCTTAATTATATTTATTTATGAACTATAATTTTTACGGGTCCGTTTGACCACTTAAAGTCACGTTTTCGGGTTCCCTCGAAAAACGTGCGCTAAAGTTCTATTAGTGTTTTAATACATTATTTGGATCCGTTTTCTTCGGGAGTTTTCCCATATATTATTTAGGCCTTTTTAAGCCTTTAGAATCCATAATACGCTAACCGAGGTCTCATACCTCCTACGGTTATTTAACACTTATTTAGCGTTTTCCGCTTTTTAAGCGTTTCTTTATTTTTTTTTTTTGGATTTATTTTTCCTCATCAATATTACTTAGGCACCATTAAGCCCTTAAATACTTATTAGGATAATTTTAATCACTACATTTTAGGTCGGGGTATTTCAATCTACCCCCTTAAGAACTTTGTCCTCAAAGTTGTTCGAGGTTATAGGTTTACAATGCTTACTCATTCTTACATGTCTAATACCAAAGGTCACACATTCTTCCTCCTTACAATTCCCAAATTCGTTACTCAAGTTTCTCCTTTCCATATCATACCAATTTACAATAATTACTCCAATCCATATTACTATCCACCATCCGGTACCTCATTACAAAATTTATACATACATACAGTGCAAAGCTATCCCCAAAGCAATGCAATACACATCACAATCCCGCAGGCACTCAGGTCATCTCGACACAGGACTCCTCTATGTCTCGCTGCCCTTGGAATAATACAATATGCTATACTACTATCTTCTCCGATATTAACTTCCAACAAGTCCTCAATCTCCAGTCTAAGGAGAATTCCTTTACAACTACTAGTTAGAAATTTCTAAAACACACAACTCCAAATTCCAATTTATATTCACTACTTCTATCCTATGTGTGATTCTTGTGACCACTTGAGGGGAGCTTCGAGAATCATTCGACCCTGATGTGAACAGCATCAGTGTTGAACTATCTTTCCCACCCAATTTGTGTTCGGTTTCCCTTGATCTGATCAGGATCAAGTTCAACTTCCCACATCAGTTTCAAACAAGCAATTAATTCAATTATTTCATGTTTTATCTTTTTACTCTTCCTAGTCCTTATACATCTCCGAGGGATGGAATTCGGTCCATCAGTCATTCTCAATCTATTTCCCAAATGCTTTACTTCGAGGTTCAATACCTAAGTGCTCATTTCATCAACCTTCACTACTTCCATACGTTACTCTCCATCGTTTCAAATATTCTAACTAGGGATTACCATACTTGTAGAATTTAGTGTATCCTCAATTTACTTCCAATAACTTACCTAGGTATATGCTACTCCTAGACTTCATTCATCTGCTACTCTCATTCATTTCGTACTACTTCTTTAAAGGCTACAATACTTGTGGAGCTCCGTCCACTACTCATTACTCTTCTTTACCAATACTCTTACACTGGGTTACAAGATAGGTATATTCGCCCTAAGGTATTTGCATCTCTCGTTCCTAATTACCATAATTTCAATATGAATGGATACTTATGTTTATTTAACATAGTACCAATCATCCAATCAATTCTCATTTGTGCTATGCACATTTATGTGTTTTATTCATGAAACTTACATTATGCGGTTTTCGCTCTACCCCCCTTAAAAGGGATTACGCCCACGTAATCTGCCACATTTATTATTATTATTAAACATTGGTTTACTCAATTTTGGGCACACTGAAGCGTTTCAGCTTCTTTACGGTTTATTACATAATACCCTTGTCAAAGGGTGCTAATCATAATAATGGTTTAGTCTTTGCACCAAGGATTCCTATATGAGTTTATTTAACTCATAATTAATCGGTTCCAGTCTATTAGGCTTCAAGGCATTAATAGCCATTCTACTATACTTACTAGGTATATTTTCTCCTAGAGCCCACTAGCTTCTGCTGCGCGACCCTGATAACTCGGGTTACTTACCCTTCGTGTTATCCTTAATGTGCTATACATCACCTTTTATCTGTCTATTATGGGAATAAGGTTTACTAAACAAATGCGGTATTCTTTTACCGTGTTTGAACTCGATGAGTTGTAGGTTGTAACCAGCTCTCTGGTAATCTACTGCACATGCTATTCGTGCTTCCACGATTATTCACTAAGTTCTTCGACTTATTGTCGGGCAAGGTTAAGTCACTACTTAGTTGTAGTGCTTCCTCTGGTGTCAATAGTTTCTGAATCATACCAGTTCTTCTGGTTAAGTACAGGTGTTCTTTACTTGTATGACCTTGCATTTTATGCGTAGGTCCTAGTGACTTTGTTATGTCTCCTTTCACCTTTTATTCCAATGGAATTCACATCTTGTGATTGTTAGTGTGTTTCACACTCTTCGTGCTTCTTTGGCCTTAGGCCGCACGGTTTGTTGCGAAGCTTGCTTACTGGCTTATGCCGTGTTCGTTGGTGGAAAGAAGGGTCTACTCCGATTTACATCTCCATATTCCTAGCTATCCCATTAGATCATTACTGCGCAAGTGCAATACCAAAACACTCAGTCATACAGAGTGCAGAGGCGTAAACGCTCGGCAGTAAGTCACTTATATGATAGGAATGAATATTTCTGTCTCATACTTACACTTCATATCATTGTGTAACTACTTCCTCATAGTGGTCGCTTGCTGCGCACCGTATTCTTACTCATTGTACGACATTGTTCTTACTGTTTATGTTACTGTGGTAGTTCCTGTTTACTTATTGCCATTGTCATTGGCACCATTTCCTTATGGCATGAACACTAAGGGTTTCCTCTGTTCGTGTGTATGACGGTTGTCGTAACATACCGCAATGTGATTATTTCCCAATGTAGAGATGTTTCATTTCAACTTAGGTTTCATGTGTAGGTTAGCTTACCTCATATTCTATCATCACTTATGATACAATTTACCAAGTATCTTGGTTGACCAAGGATGAGGTAATTCATTGGGTTATAAGCTTCTTGAGCGTTGGTCATTCGTGGTGTCCAATGTGCATTCGCATTGATTATTTTTGGCATTACTGTCTTCCAGTGTGAGCATTAGCTATAGGCTCTAGCTGTGCAGTTTTACTTGTATGCATATTACCGGGACATCCCAAGAAACTTCAGGGGGCTTCTGGTCCCGTTCTCTAATTGAAGAGTATTTTATCACTGATAGGTGAAAGTTCTTGTTGAGGGTTTGTCGCCACTCATACGTCTCATAGCAAGGTTACTATGTTAGTACCTGCTTATGTACTGCATATGGAGTATACTTACCCTTTAAGTCGCGATGGTTTGGAATGTCTTTTCCTTGTTTCATCGCCTCTTGGCAGTATCTATATGCGTAGGCTCTATTGTTATAGTAGATGGAAGCCTCTTCTAAGGGTTCACATCTTCACCACCTTGGTGGTCTTCGATTAACGAGGGGTACTTTTCCTTGGGTTTCCCGTAGTGTCCAAATGTGGACTAGGCCAATGTTGGCATCATTACAATCCTTATGCCTCTTGTTACCATTTCTACAGAAGGCATGAAGGAAAATTTAAAAGTTTGTCTACTGTATGCTAGGGTGATGCTCTAGTGACAGTGACATTGAGATAGCCATTCGCCCGAGCCACTCATAAAGTTGGGTTTGAATTGATGGTCTAGTTGTTGATTTCTTGTCGTATGAGGCAATACCTCTTGCAAGTCTTGTTAGCAAATGGTGCGGGTTTCGCAACCGTTTAAGTTTATATAACGTATTTGGTTTTATGGCTTCTGAGCCTTGTTGTTGCAAGCTATGCTCTTGGCAAGCTGCTTATACTGTTTCCACTCTTTGTATACCCCATAAGCTGGAGGTATTACTGGGCTCCATGGCAAGCCGTGGCATCACGCTTCCGTTCATAGGAGACCCTTTATGCAATCTGGTGCTAATCAGTGCCTTCTTGTAGTTTAGGGTATTTCCCGTTATGCGAAATCCCTCGGTGTCCTAACCGAATGTTCGTTCTAGTTCCCGCGTTCTTATCATGACGCTTCGTTCGACTGTGTCAGCACAGATACCCTTCACGGATTGCTCCTGAGTGTCGTTAGTTATGCCGCTACATCCGCTAATGTTTATGACACGTTGTGTCCACTATACCACCTTGTGGTATTGTATTTAAGCTATCCCCTTTAGGGTTATAACGTCTCCCATTCTTGGGTATACTGTTTATACTTGCTCCTAGTGCTCAACACTAGGTTTAAATATCCCTTCAATGATGATTATACTTTGTGGTAATCTTGTGATTGCTCTTGGGAACTCCGTCCCGTCTGTTGAGCATTGTTGTGTTCACATTTAGCATTTTCCTTACTACGTTCAGGCTGGGAATCTTTCAGCTGTCATGTATTTGTTTGAAGTGTTTGAGACATGTCTAATGTCTATACTGCTAGTCTGTGCTCTTGCACTTTCTAGTTCTGATTCCTTATCTCTAGATGGATTCTCTGAGTTCTTTATACTTGATCGTCTCAGGTGTCCAGTTGTTCTGGTTGAACTTACTGATGGTCCGTAGAATGGAGTTGACTACTTCCTGTGCTTCGTACACTACATGTATACATACGTGGGGTACCATGCTGGTACGTTACC